>CAXKVY010018474.1:560000-805000 GCA_964058915.1 Tetropium fuscum | reverse complement strand
TTCTCTCACTCTACTGGAGCGCTTCAGAAATGATGTATGTGAGATTTATCTATTTTCAGCTTTGAGTACTACATACAGATTTACTTTTGGTTAAAACTGTAATAATTGGTATTGTAAGCACAGCAATAAAACTAACATCTACCAATTTCAGAAAAGAATACATAGAAAAGACAAACATGTTTTATTAAATGGTTTTATTAAAAAGCTATCCAAATAGGTCATAAATTAGAATTCGGAAAGAAAAAGACCTCTAGAACGGAATGAATAAAATTATGAACACACGCCTCACTATGTAATCGATGTGAATCGATTTATATTCAGAAAAACAAAACATATACAAAACGTTTTTCTTCAATTTACAATTTATTAATTTGAAAATATGGCACAAGAATTAGAAACATTATCTCTATAAATATTATCTCTTTACTTTACTTTTTATATACTTACATACATACATATATAATGTGGGTTAGATAACACATACACCTACACATATAAACATACCTACCTCAAATTATCAATAACAAAAAAAAATATTGCTGTAACTACAAAAAAGCAATGTACAATTTATTAATTTAAAAATATTAGACAGAGTAACAGAAGACATTGTCTCTATATATATAAAAAATTAGTAAAAAAACTTTTAAACGGTTTTATTTTAAATTATCAGTTGTACTGGATCAGTTGTACTTGGACCTTCCTGAGATTTTGACGTTTGATAAGAAATAAAAACGTGGGGCGCATTTGAAATGTGGTTCAAGTTTGAGACAAATCGGTTCATAAATAGGATAGTCCGCAATTTTTTATTTTATTAAGTTTGAGTCAAAAATTGTATTAAGTGAAGCACTGCAAAGTTTCAAGTTAGAGACATATCGGTTCAAAAATAGGATAGTCCGCCATTTTGGATCCGCCTTTTTGGATCCGCCATTTTGTTTTTTTTTAAGTTTCAGTCAAAAATTGTATTGAGTGATTTTAAATACCGCAAGTTTCAAGTTTGAGACAAATAGGTTTATAAATAAGAAAGTCCGCCATTTTGGATTAGATTTTTTTATAATAAAAAACAATATTAAATATATTGTCACCGGATATTGTCACTATACGCCTACCAAATTTCAAGTCTCTATCTCATCGCGAAGTAGTCGAAAAAGCTGTTGCAAGATTTGAAACAAATAAACAAATATACGAAGTCAAGCTAAATAAAACCGTTAATATACATATTTTCACTTACATACATATTAGAAACATTATTACTACATACTAGATATATATTCTAAATCTACATTATATTATAATATTATACGCGTAAGAAATTGTTAATAATGATGAAATAAAACACATATTGTTCATAGGGTTTCTCGACTTCTTCCCTATGATACTAATCGGACAGTCTATAGTCATCTAATAAATAAATTTATTATAAAAATATTATCTGTCATTTCGACTATGTTAAATAGGTACTAATAATAAAATTTGCTTTTGAAAAAGGCCCAAAAGGAAAGTTATTCAATACAATAGTTTTATTAAACAACACTTGACTATGTCGAAAAAAACAGGGGTAAAAGTAACTAATTCATTTAATATATTTTATTGTTTGATATATGTTCAGTTGTACCTTAAAAATGATAAATCCATAAACTGCAATTACATTTATGCTTGGGTTTTTGAAAACGGACTAAATTGTCTACTTTTAAGTCTTTTAACTGTAACTCAAAAACTGTGCATTTTTAGTATACTTACTTATAGACATCATAATATTTTTTTGCAGAAAATCAAATTTCCTATCAAAATGGCAAGTTTTAATGTGAATTATTAAATAACATATACCTACGAACAAATAATAAACAAGTAATTTTCAAATTTTCAAAGAGAATCTTTAAAAAAGCTATAAATTAGTAATTTTTTTTATATGTAAGATCATAATTATGATAACAAAATTTTTAACAAATGCTTTTATCATTATCTCGAATAAATGGGGGATGCGCGTATTCTAAAATTCATTAGATTCATTAGGCATAAAACGAGGCCAGAAATAATTTCTATTAAATTTTCATGTAACATTTTGACGGTCACCGATCGGATTCTATGGTGTGATGTGGCGGTGTCGGCACGCGACTAAAGCAGCTCCGGTCCCCCGCACTGATCCTAGCTACCGCACGCGCCACCCCCCCGGCTGCCACCGCCTGCTGTAGTTGCCGCTCACAGCTCACGAACTTGCCCACTGTGCTTCATTACTCGTTCAGTGACGCCGTAGTATAGTCACGATCGCTCTCCAATTTTAACTCGCGTTGATATCGGACTACTCATGAGTCAATAGTTATGACCGCAAAAACTAAAAGGGCATCAGAACCAAGAAGAGCGAACAAACCCCTCATGGAGAAGCGACGACGTGCCAGAATTAATCAGAGCCTAGCCGCCCTTAAAACCCTCATACTGGATTCTGCGAAAGCAGACAACACCAAACATTCAAAGTTAGAGAAAGCTGATATTTTGGAACTTACCGTACGACATTTCCAAAGGCATAGAAGTCTGGACGTCAAGGGGGTTAACCAGTATAAGGCGGGGTATGGTGATTGTGTGCGAGAGGTGCAAAGGTATCTGGAAACGCCAGATTCTCAAACCATGACTGTAATAGATTCTGGAGTTCGTCAAAGACTTCTAAGGCATTTAGACAACTGCGTTTCTGAGGTAGACGTAGATATTCGACAAGCAAGTACTGCACCACCTGCGGAAGAGAGATTGCAACCCCCTGATTCAAGTACCTTGGAAGAGGTGAACAACAATATTAACTCGACGCGAATAGTGGAAGAAAAACCGGAAATGGATCCAAACAAAGTTTCAAAATCTTACGATGGAAATTTTGTACTGCTACTACCTGAACACTACGTGCAACTGGCTAACGCTCTTGGGGTTAATCTAAGGCCGCAGACTGAACCAGCATCGAGCCCAGGCCCATCCAATGGTGAAAATAAACGTCAAAATAGTGAAGAAGTTGAAAAAGTTAAGATAGCTGAGAAACCACTTGATTTCAGTAAAAACAATGACAACGGCGATATGTGGAGGCCGTGGTAATTTTTGTTTGTGATCGTTGGGCAATAGTCTGACTGTTATGCTTATTGAGTTATTCTAGTTGTGCAACGGATGACATGTTATCTGTAGTAAAATGTGTGATGTGCTTCTAAATTAAATTTATAATGTCCAATGAAAAGTTTCATCCGATGTTCTTACTGTATTTAGTATTTTCTATATAATTTAATTTTAATTGGATGAAATATTTTCACAAGTTTTGTATATATGTAATATATGTGTGTACATACAGACCTGTTGTTAATTTATTGCAATTTAATGTAATGTTATATTTTCTTTGTAATGCAAAATTTTAAAGTTATTACATAAATTCTAAAACACATGTTTCTTTGTGAATCCCATGTATACAACACTAATGCTGTTAATTAAAACATTTACATTTAAACTAGTATTATTAATCTTATGTCATACCTTGTATTATTGTGATTTGAAATATTGTACGGAGAAGTTGAAAATATGTCCAAATATAAACTTACATGAAATAGTTACCTAAATTTATATAAGATTAAGAAATATAGTATTGCTTGAGAATAATTATTCTTAAACTACTTATTAAACCAATATAAAATTTTAAAAAATCAAGAAATTAATTTAGTTATTGCTCCTCTAATCGCAGGTGATAATACTACGTTTTGTCGTAAATTCATTTGATCATAAATCATGAATTCTAAATTATCCGATATGCTAGCTATAACTATCGGCATCAAACAAATGGGTTCGGATTCAACTAATGCTTTATTCTTTGTTCTTCTAATCTCTTCATTCCGTTTTATCTATGTTTGCGGAATATTTGCACCCCAAATTAACATTTGGTTTATATGAATGATATCAGCAAAAATGTTCAACACTGTATGTATCTGATTCTTCATACGACGTAAATTTTACTTTCTCTAAATGTTACTAAATTTATTTTATTTATACACATTTTGCAGGTTGTAGTGTGTAATAGAATATTTAATATAAGGATACACGAGAGATAAAAGAGTTTCATAATCTGGATATATAAGAAAAAAGGCTGAATATTTAAAATGTGTGAAAGTGTCGGTAGGTATTAGTGGACGCATATTTATGATCTTGCTTAACTAAAATACTGCTCAACATGTTTTCTTGGAAGCATACCAAAATTAGGAATTATTGATAATTTCAATTTGCTGGAAGTTAAAATATAAATACATCGAAGTCGAATGTGGCGGCAGCTGCCGAAAAATATATCCATCATTGATAAATATTATTCAGTGCGGTTACCAAGTGCTGGGTTATTAATTATGGGAATTACTTCAATTAGAGTCCTAGAGCTCTTTTTATCTAGGGGTCCTATGTAACGGAACTTTTCCTATTATCGCATAAGACGAGAGAATTTACAATAATTTACTTAGTAACAGAAATTTAATCAAGAATTATTGTGTCGATAAATATGATCAATTAAAACCTAGAGGGCCCACAGACTTAAACTAGATATTTCTTAAACAGTAAAAGATTTGTAGACCTACGTAAACATAAGCAGAAAAGTTGAGTTTGTTTGTTTTTTATTTTATGGGTTAATATATATATATATATATATATATATATATATATATATATATATATATATATATATATATATATATATATATATATATATATATATATATATATATATATATATATATATATATATATATATATATATATATATATATATATATATATACATATATATATATATATATACATATATATATATATATATATATATATATATATATATATATATATATATATATATATATATATATATATAAATATATATATATATAAATATATATATATATATATATATATATATATATATATATATATATATATATATATATATATATATATATATATATATATATATACCGGATGCCTACGATATTACTAGCCAGCCTATTACTTCCTTGTAAAACAAGATATCGATTTAAAATTTTGAGAAATTGTATGGTTGACTACGGTGCATAGTTTGATTGCTTCAAGACCTGATTTTCATTTCCGATTTAACCGGAAACAGTATAAACTTTGTTATTTTTAATGGAATACCCAGTATATTATTCGAGATTTAGATTGCACAGCAAATTCTAGGTCCAAAATATGTAGCATACCCTATATCTATCTTTGACAGTTTTCGAGAAAATGGCGGTTGAATATGTCATATTAATCACAAATTATTTCATTTTCACATAAAACAAATGAATGCAGAAACAAATATGTTACGCCTATTGAAGTTTTTTGGTGAGTAAAATTTGATAAAGTCATAAACATTTTATTTCCGGCTGAACCGGAAGTACTACGAAAAGTGATTTTCAGACTCAAATTACTTGGATAGTTTTAATGGAATGCCCTGTATTGAACATTAAATTTACATTCTACTATTTTTTCTCAATATTTTTTGTTTCTGGTGTCCCCTGTTTAAACCTAATAGTTTATGAGATATCAGCGCCTGAATGTTCACCTGCACTATAAATACGTCACAAATCTACATTCGCTAACATTCAGTCGTCGATATCTCATAACCTATTAGGTTTAGACTGGGGACACTAGTTACAAAAAATATCCAGAAAGGTTAGTAGAATATAAATTTAAGATTAAATACAGGGTGTTCCATTAAAAATATCGAAGTAATTTGAGCCTGAAAATCACTTTTCGTAGTACTTCCGGTACAGCCGGAAATGAAATTTTTGTGACTATAAAATTTTATGCCCCAAAAAGTTAAAATTATCGTATCAGATTTGTTCCTACATTGATTTGTTTTATGTCAAAATGAAGTAATTTATCATTGATATGACATTTTCAACCGCCATTTTCTCGAAAACTATCAAAGATAGATATAGGATATTCTACATGTTTTGGATCTAGAATTTTCTGGGAAATCTAAATTTCTAATAATATATAGGGCATTCCATTAAAAATAACAAAGTTTATACTGTTTCCGGTTAAACCGGAAATGACAGTCAAATATTGAAGCAATCACACTATGGGCCATTATTAACCATACAACATACCAAAATTTTAAATTGATATATTTTTTTACAAGGAAGTTATAGGCTGGCTAGTAATATCGTAGGCACCCGATATATCATATCTCTTCATATATCTTTCCTATCATTTGCCTTTCCTTTCCAATTCCTTATAGTTCAGTCATCCAAGTTTCAGAAGCGGCGTTTCCAGGAAAAAAATATACATGTTATTTTCTTATCGTTTCTTTATGTTTTTTGGTCTGCTGAATCCGAATCTAAGGTTTGCCACCTTGAGAGGCAACGGCTTCACAATGAAAATCGCTAAAAATCGCATTTTTTCATTCATTTTCTGCACTTTTTTCAGTTTTTTAACTATAACTCGAAAACGAAGCGTTTTTGGATTATCACCTGAAACAACGAGAATGGAGACTTTCGGTAACTACTCGTATATAATATAATCCATGTCGTTCATGTTCATTATGGGCAAAATTTATTGTCTTTGCAAATATTGTCCAGACTCTGTTAAATATAGTGCAGACTCCATCCAGATATAATATAGTCCAGAACTCCAGACTATGTTAAATATAGTCCAGACTCTGTTTGAATGAGGAATATTCGCACTTTTTTTCAGCAGAAAGTATATGGAAAAAGAAGAGACCCGTATTTTTTTCAGGTCTAGAATATAAAATCTTGTGGAATATGCAATTGCCCATTTTGGTTTCAATCGAGGGAAAATACCCCATTGTGAATGAAGGTGCTTCAATGTATAAATACTGCTCAGTGATGACGATCAAGACGTTTCACCTGAGAAGATCTAAGGTAATTACATACTATTACATTATACTATTACAAGTAATTATTATTCTAATCTAATATTTAGCTTCATAGATCAAAATGTCAATACTATTTCTTCCAGTGGAGAGACCATCGCCTATCCTTCAAGAGTTCGGACAGGAGTAAAAAGAAAGCATTACGTCGCGTCCCTCCGGATATATAGCCTGGTCCATCTAAACGGAACATCTGCTAACGCAATCCTTATTGCAGGTATTGACTTCTTAATCGTATTTTCGGTTTCCTCTTTTTAAAAGAATATTAAATTCTATTTGCAAAGACAATAAATTTTGTCTATAATGAACGAACGATATGAACTGTATTATAGTTATCTAAAGTATCCATTGTCGTTGTTTCAGGTGATAATTCTGCGATAAGGACGACAATTGAATATAAAAATTATTATATAATGGTGTTTTTGATTTATTTTGTGTAAAAACAAATTTGTTCCAAATATGTTTCCTTTTATCAAAACTCTACTTACCCTTGAATTAAGAGTAGTACGGTTTCGTTTGAGGTAGGAGGCCCGTTGACCATATATGGAACTCACTCACGTTTGTAATTCCTTAAATGTAACCTGGAGATACCAGTTAATCATTAAATAATTGATTTTAGAGATGTATGAAGTTCATAGTAGGGCACCAGCGCGATTAGAATAACGTTTTCAACTCTTTTAGCGGAAAGTCAAGAAATGCCATTTTTTAAACACGATCTAATGATGTTGTGGATTGTCCAGACTTTAAAGATATTATACCTGTTTGTAGGACATTTTGTCAACTTTAACTTGGTATATCACAGCTATCACCAAAAAACGCTTGCTTCTCGAATTATAGTTTAAAAACTGAAGTGCCGAAAATTTGAAAATTTGTTTTTTGCAATTTTCCTTTTGAAGCCAACGCCTGGCGAGATGGCAAACCTCAGATTCAAATTTGATACCACAAAAAACATATAAAACCGGTAAGAAAAAAACTTCTACATATTTTCCTGGAAAAACTCTTTATTACAAATTCCTATTTTTCCATACAAATATATTTTCACCTGTCTAACCATCTGGTCCTGTCTTCTTATTTATATCGAATTTAGTTTCAGTACTCTTTTTACTACTCTATATACTATCTGTTCTTTCAATATACCCCAACCATCTAACTATCTGAGCCCTTATAAATTGCATAATTGTTTAACTATTCCGTATAATTGGTTCAGTTCGTCGTTAATTCTGCGGTCCCATATTTTTCTTTCCCCCAAATATTTTTCTAAGTATTTTTCTCTCCCAAATTTCCAAACTTTCTGATCAGCCTCATTCATCATCCAAGTTCCATACTGGTATGTTACAGCTGGACTTGTAAATATGAATTTTTGCATTTCTCGATATACTAAAATTGGCTTAGAGATCCAGCACATTAGTCACTCTTCACACTTTACAATCCTTGCATTTATGTCTGATGAATTAGTACCCTCTGATATTAACTATACAACCAGATAGGTACGTAAAGTTTTCAACTTTTTCTGCTCTCAGTTTTCTATTGCCTTCCATTTTGTTTTAATTTTTTACGTTGCGTGCTTGTAATTCCAGGTTTTTTTTTCACTGTTAATTGTCCCTGTCCGGTTTATTCCACAGTCTTGAATTACTTTTTCCAGAATGATATTAAGTAAGGTGGTTGATAGAGGGTACTACTGTTACTTGGGAATCCTCAGAATCAACACCATTCACTTTCATTTTATTTACAGCTTCCAATCGTCATTCTAATTAGTCTCATAATTTTATTCGGAATCTCAATTTCTCTCATAGCCTAGTATAACTTATTTCAGTTTAATCATTTGCCCTTTAAAAATCGAAAAAATTGTATGTATCTAACACAATGTTTCTTCTCAATGTACGTTCGTAGCATATTGTTTGGAATGTAAAATCTGTATCTGACCGATTTTTTCTGAACCCACATTGGTATTCCCCTATTTTCTCTTCTGCATATATCTGTACCCTATTGCGAATTGCTAAGCTAAAATTTTGTACGCGGTGTCCAATAGGGCAATTCCTCTATACTCTTTTGTGTCTGTTTTATTTCAGTTGTTCTGTAGAGGTATTATTATTGCCTCCTATATTTCTCGACTTTGTTCTATTACTTATAATTTTCGTTATTTGTTTATATATATATATATATATATATATATATATATATATATATATATATATATATATATATATATATATATATATATATATATATATATATATATATATATATATATATATACACGATATATATATATATATATATATATATATATATATATATATATATATATATATATATATATACACGATATATATATATATATATATATATATATATATATATATATATATATATATATATATATATATATATATATATATATATATATATATATATATATATATATATATATATATATATATATAAAGAACAACATTTATCATCTACAATTTGGTCTCCTCCATATTTAATTAATTCCGCTGCAATTCCATCTTTCCCTGTGCTTTTTCTATTCCTCATATTCATAATCATATTCTTGACTTATAATTTCTCCTATTTCGCTTTTTGTGGGTACCTCTACTGAATCTGTATCTGTGTAACTTATCTGCATTTGCTAATTCCTCTTCTATGTTACTCTGTTTATTGAGTATATTTTTAAAATAATCGCTTAATATTTTAGTGCCTTCCGCTTCATATCTCCAACTAATTTTCCGTTTTCGTCCTGAATTTCCTGAAGTTGTAGCAGTTATTGTATATACAAATATTGAGGATGAGAAATAAAAAAAAATAAAAAAATAAAAAAACCCTATATATTTTCACGGCAATGAAAATTTCTTCATTTTCTGAATAAAAAAATATGTACTAGTTATACAATCAGTCCATCTATTCGTGAGATTTTCTTACAAAAACATATCAACACAACCATGACGAAAATTCATATTTTCCTTGTTTATTTATGGAGATATAAGTACCATCCAGTTTTTATGAGATAGTCATATTGGTTCTATTAGATATTAACGTAAAAAATACTTACTGTTCGTAAAAACACCAAGTTATTTTGGAAATGGGATTTATATTCTGTGCAACAAGAATAAGTATCTTACTCTGAGGGGATATGAGCAGAGAGTCTCTAAAATACAAGACACAGGACAAGCGAAGAATAAAAACCGGAGAAGGCACATTGGATATATCTCAAGGAAGTGTGTTGAGAAGGTTACAGGGTTACAAAGACTGTCACAAACTGTCATTTTATTAGTGCAAGCTGCCCGATATTTTTTTTCTGAATTTATAGCTGCCCGATATTTTTTCATAGTGAAGAAAATAAATTAAATTGTTTTTATCTCAACCTTAAAGGACAGTATCTTGGAGGGGAAGGGGTTTTGGAAAATAAATTATATAAATGACCCCCCTTACCTTTGCTGCAAATTCACCTCTTAAAATCTCTCGCAACAATTTAGAAACCCCCTATACATTAATTGGTGACCAGTTTGAAAGATTCACAAACGTAATTCTGTAGAAAATTACTCGCAAAACAATTAAAAATCGAACGTACAATTTTCCTCACCACCTCAAAGTTTCCCCAAAAAGTATTAGTTGTTCCTATTCTATTGTTGAGCACAGTGTTTAGAAATATATTTTTTTATCAATCAATCGTAGAAAGTAGTATACAGGTACTATAAAATATATTATCCACATACTTACTCCTAAAATATACCTACAAATTTCAACAAAACTTTAATCATATATCTAGGCATTCACAAAAATATTTTTCATTTTACCAAAGTTGGTTATACAGTAATAGGCTGATAAGTAATGGGCTAGTAATCTCGTAGGAAACCGGTATATAGGGATATAGTAACAGTCACTTCCATTACATACTTGCGTATAAGTATTTACAAATTTTTTATTGTAAATAATGGCGGATGCGCAAGGTTATTTCTATAACCTGATCAATATTTATTGTCATATATAATACAAGTGCTCTGGGTTTTGCCGACAATATTTATCATTCTGAATATACAACTGCTGCTGTGATGAATATAATTACGAGCGCGAAGTGCGAGTAGTTATTTTCCAGAAACAGGAGCAACAAGTAATGAATGAATGACAAATATTGAAGCAAAACTGGAAGCACGAATTGTATTCGGAGGACAATTCAATGAAATAAGAATGTTCATTTTGAAAAAAAATCAAATAGTATATAATAATTAAATTCCACTGTGCTGACAATTTATTTGACGTAAGTGTATTGTAGTGTACATTGAGTACCTACAATTCGCGAAGAAGAAGCAAATGCAACCTCAAGTAATACAAAAAGATGTCATAAGTCAAATTCGGACCAGTTTGATTGTTCTTGTTGAAATAAAATTCATAGCTTTTTGACATTTATCTGACATAAATATTGTCGCTGGAATACTCTGTTGCCTCACATTTGACGTTAATATTGTCAGTGTAATATGCTATTGCAAAGGCTGAATTACATTGGTGAAAAATGTTGAGTTGAATTGTCACTGTCAAATTGTCATTCACGTAATGCATTCCAACAGCGACAGGGACTCATCATTATCTTCCGTAATAATTTACTGTCTCTGAATGTCGCAATAGAATATCAGTTATGGTTCCTCCATAACTTATATATGTTCCTCCATCTACTGAGATATGTCATGTCGGTACCTTAATAGCGTCAGTTGTAAATTTTTGGTCATCTTAGCAACGCTTAGAAATGGCCTAATGAAAGTTAGAAGGCGTAGATAATCTACGTGTATACACTCGCGAGTAGTTGAAAGAACGGCTTTTATAAATAATTTTTGTTATTTTAGCATAATGTAATTGTGGCTTGTGGCTTTTGACAGTCGTCAGCTTAAAAAAAGTAGGATTACTATTTTTTTCTAATGTAAGTCTCTCTATTTGAATATTAGTTGAGTAGAGTAAAGTAGTTAGTATTTTTATATTTTTTATTCTATTTTCTATTATTGTAATGCTGTTGTTATTGATATAGCAAATTATGAGAGAAGTTGCACTGCATTAACACAAATTCGATGTTTAACAATTTAAAAAAAGTGGCCAGCATGCAGACTCCTGGACTGGTCGCGCTTATTCAAGCCCACATGATATTAAAAGAAAAACGACCCCTACTATTAACTGGCTTGGTATATCGTTCTTCGTACTCCGAATTTCTTGGTATATACACACGAAGTGCATAACCCGTCGTGGCACGACAAACATTTTTTCATAGGAGAAAATGACATTAGATCAGAAATCTTCATCTCTGTCAACATAATTGTTGGTAAAAAGCACAGCCTTGCTTCTTTGTTGCGGTCAGATAACCTAGGTTTTAGCAACTGCATAGTTACTTTAATCGCTCTGTTTAATTCGGCGTCTAGCTGTCAACAAGGAACCAGGAAACTGCGTATATCATGACAAGCTGTGGCAGCCGTATCAAAGGGCCTCTTAACCAATTTATCACTTCTTCATCTTGAATCCAATTACTTCTCCTTGCAGCTCCTCCCCTATGATGGTATACTAAATACTCATCTTGCAACCATCTTATTTTCAATTTAAATATGCATCTTTTGTGCGCAAACTCTTTTGAAGAATTTAACTCATTCACTGATTTACTGCCAATGAGGACTAGTTCGCTTTCCGAGAATATTTTTAGATTGTTTGTTACATTACAGAAATTTTGTCATGGGGTTGCGACTGACCAGATATTAAAGATGCGTTTATATGGCCTAGGGTCAATTGCGATTTTCAAAGCCTAAAAACGCGATTTTTAAGCAATGTATGTATTATTTAATAAAAATATAATAAATAAAAAAAACAAAAAATATTCTGTGAATAATCACCATTGCCTTTATTTTATATATCTTTTCTACGTTATTACAATACCCCAAAGAAGGAAATTGCATTCCAATTAATAATATTTTGTACAAAACGTTCCGTCAATGTTTTATTTCTTTCAAGAAAATTATAAAAACCAGTATATTCCCAAGAGCTTTCACATATTTTCTCTATTAAGAGCTCTCCTTTAAATCTTTCAATATTTTCTCATATTTTTTTAAAATAATACTTAATAGTTTGGCCACCATGTATTTTATTATTTGTCCTTCTATTTTTTTTCGGTTAATTGTTAATTTCGGCATTTGACAGTATTCAGATGTATTTTGTTATTTGTCTCTATTTTTTTCCGTTAATTGTTAATTTCGGCATTTGGTAATATTCAGATGCCTCCCTTATAGCTCTTTCTTGATATTATGTCAACAATGGCTTTCTGCAAATTTTCATCTAAGTAGTTTATAAATTTGACGCCATAAGTCTTCTTAAAAGTATGTGCAAACCATTATGTCCGAGTTCACACCACCTAAGGACATGTTTTTACATAATTTATAAATTATAACGAAAACAATAAGAATGGGTAATTAAATTATTTTTAATATAGTGTAATTCATTATATTTTTAACATAATAATCAATTATTTTTAATATTATCATCAAGATATTGAACAAGTTGATAGTATAATTAACATTTTAACTGAACACTTTTTGTCTACAACAGTCACAACTTTCGCAATTTTTATGCTTATGAACAAAAGGGGCATGGTGTTTTACCACATCTTATCTAGACACAAACTAACCTGTTGGAACATATCCCGCTATTTTTAGACAATATATGAAGATGGGATTGAAAACTTAGTTACCAATATACCGATAGTGTCCGAATTTACCCCGCAGATGACGGTATATCATGGGTAATTAATAATATTTTTATCACCCGGTATATTCCAAATATTGTCTATTTTGACGGTCCATTAATCGCCACAAAAACATTAATAGATAAAAAATTAAATTTAAATTCTCTCAAATATAAACTAATATTAAAGGTTTGCAGTTAAACTGTAGAATTTAATAGTGACATACAAGATTTAAAAAATTGCCATCTGCTAGAGTTAGGTCATAGTAAATAAATAACATAACAGCAATCTTTATTCTTATTATATAGTTTTAGCTCTGCCGCGCCATCGATACGACAAAAGCTCAACCATAAACCACAGCAGAGAAACCTTTCTATGCTGTGGCTCAACCGTGAACTTAACTATCTTTATGTATCTTATTCCATCAAAGACTTACGTGTTCTCTACTGAACTGCAATAATATGTATGTTAAATAAATATAACAATCTTCGAAATGTCGTTGATAATAGCCAAGAACTCATACCGTACCTCGTGTGATAACCTCTTCGCTGCGCTCTGCTGAAACAAACGTTCCGGCCCGGCTAATTCCAGAAAATTCTTCCAAGTAGGCACTAGACAAGAGCACGTATTTGCCTCCAATTAATAGTCGTTGCAAATAAGTAAAGATGGTAAGTAATTTTATTGGAACAAACCATGTTTTATTGTGAATTGAATTTTTTGCTATAGCCAGTGGTATATATTTCATATCGATTTAACCTTAGCCCGACATCGTGTTGCGTAAAATTAAACATTTTTACTTTCAGGCCGCAGCAGCAAAACGTTTAATCCCCCTTTTCGACCGTGTACTAATAAAAAAATTCGAGGCCATAACGCAAACGAAAGGAGGAATTGTAATTCCAGAAAAAGCACAAGGCAAAGTCTTGCAGGGAACCGTTGTAGCTGTAGGACCAGGAGCGAGACTTCAGGTATGTAATATAACTACTGTTGATTGATGTTACAGCAAAAATACTTGGAGACCTACGTATAATTATTATACTCAGTTACTAATTTCTATTATTGACTTTTCTTTTTTATGGTTTGGGCGAATATTAAAATAAATCCAAATAATAGTAAATTTTTTTATATGTTTTACCATCGAGTGAAATAATTCTAAAAAGATGCTTATTGCAAAATACTTGATCATTCTACAAATGTAATGCCCTGTAACTTGGAAATGAAGGCCTTAATAAAAATCTTTATAGGGCAATCTTAAATTCAGACAAGAAGTACAGTCCTTCATGTTTGACCTTCCGTTGTATTACAGGCAGGAGATTTGTCAGTCTGTCTAGAACTATTATTATTATAGCGATGGTTCGACAGGTAAAGAAAACCTTCGCGACCAACAGGTTTTTGATGGACTGACAAATTTTGGAACCCAAGAGCTGCTGATACCTACTGTTCATATCTTTAAAGTTGCTGGTTACGTCATAGATGTAAACCATACGAATCAAATCAGTATTGCACTAGTCAAATGTGTGTTGAAACAACTCGTCCGGATGTAGACAAACTTTACTCGTTCCCCGATGGGAAACTTAAAAATAATACATAACCTACAATTTCATGAAGACTAGAGATAGGAGATTGAGCGTGGTTTAAGCAATTTCGTTTTCTGTCGGAAAAATGGCTGCCTAGTGCGGGTGCCCATACGCCCTAAAAGTGAAGAAAAAGTGAATTCAACTGAAAGATAACCAAATTCTGTCCGAGTTTTGAAACGGTGCAGGACAAGAAATCGATCAGTTGAGATCAGTGAGAGATATAATTCTCACTAGAGTTACGATGTACGAAATCGTGCCTTCTCTTTCTTTTTCATACAGCACCTTACAACATTGTTAGTCAGATATATCAACAGTCACATATATTATAATGGACTTCTTTTATCTCTCTTGTTTTATTATTTTTTTTACGTAGAACACTCGAACAGCGTATGTTGGTAGATTAGGAATAATTTAGTGACGTAACCATCAACATTAAAGATTTGGATTTTCATATATCTCAAAACCATTAACTATGTTGATTATGCTGGCAAAAATGTGGTAAATTGTGTTATAAAGTCATTGCTATAAATATGCAACTACCTGCACAAGATTATTTGCTCAATCTTCTTCGATCATTGATTAAATAAATTACCAAGATACGCAACTATATGGGGAAAACTACTCAATTTATTGTATACCTAAGATAGTATACCAAGATTGTATACCAAGATATATAGGTAGGTATTCAATATAGGTAGGTATACCTATATTGAATCTCTCTTGAATATCTTGGCACCATGCTATAAATTAGCACACTCATTAAGTATCTGTGTATTTCTAAAAGACTGATTCACATCTATGATATGGTTTTATGTTAGTATCCTTTCATATTGAAATAGTTCCATTCCTAACCATTCAGAATCAGACATATTATTATGTTTGAATAAACATATGTCCGATTATGTGATGGCTTTTACAATACCAATAGATACTTCCAAAAATATTTTAGACCAGGAGATAATAACAGTTTATTTTCTCCGATTTCACCCAGCATGCCGAGCAGTATGGATGCTTTCCGGTCATATATAGAAAATTGCAGTTTCACCTTTTTTTTTCAATTGCAAAAAATTTTTGTTTTTCTCCGATATTATAATGATTTCCCCAAAATTGTATTGGTTTTATGATACAAACTTTCATTCTTTTCATCGACATACAGCATGAAAATGGAAAATTAATTTTTCATTTTTACTCATTCACTACTCCGGAAGCATGCTGGGTGAAATCGGAGAAAATAAACTTAACTAAACATCTCCTGGTCTATTTCCTTAATCACACAGTTTGGATATTTGAGGTTATGGTTAAAGTTCCCTTCTTTTCTTAGGATGGAACCTTCGCCCCAGTAGCTGTTAAAGTAGGAGAAAAAGTTCTGTTGCCCGAGTATGGTGGTACCAAAGTAGAAGTAGAAGAAAACACCGAATATCACTTGTTTAGGGAGTCGGATATACTGGCCAAAGTAGAATAAGTCTGCGAGTTGTATTTTTTATATAAATTTGTTGCATTTCTCTAAGAGAAAAGTAGGTACGAGTCTGAATTTTTATAGTATTTTTTATTCAATATGTCAACTATAAAAGTTCAGTATGTGCTTTTAAACATTGTTTCTGGCTATGTTTGCTTATATTGTCAGACACATTCGTAACTTTTGTTATATGTTGTAGTAAAGTAGGATAAAATTTGTTAAATATATTTGTATAAAATATTAATTGTAGTTTGTTTTATAATAGTAATAATAGTGATTTTATTACTGCAAATAACCTTTTAATTTGGTTCTAAATATGTTGCCTGCTACAACCTACATTCACATTCATAATATACCGTGCTGGACAGGCCACGTTCACATATAGCATTTATAATGCATTAGACGAGAATCAAGCTATTTTTAATGAAGCTAGACAGAGAAGCTCTATCTCCACTGGTGCAAGCGGACCTCCTAAAAGTGAAATAGTGGGCAGGAGGTGGCACGCTATTGGCAAGCGTATCATTTACCAATTGATTTATGTCTAATGAATAATCGCAACCAAAGTAAAACTTCTGTCTATGCTGTGTTGTAACTCGAATTATCGGTAGGAAGGAATTAAAGAAGCCGCTACATGAAAAGGGTTCCTTTTTTATTATATGAATTAGAACCCAATGCAGTAAACGACATCCAATACAGATTTTCCACCTGTGGAATATTGCCACTTGATAAGGACTTGTCTTGTGTCAATTTCCAAGTGTGGAACAAGTAAATGACGCTAATGCCATTAACAATGTCAGTGATTCCTTGAATTCCTTCATCAATATACTTAAAAACTTGAGACAAGGGCCAGCAACCAAACCTAAGCAACTTCGAAAAAAAGTCACTGTTACACCTGGAAAGAGCGTTTCTGGAGCTGCTACTGAGACTGAACGCAAAGACTGAGAGAAGAGAGACTGAAGATGAGGAACCCTCCACCCTCAAAAAACGGAAAAAAAAATGAATATTATTTTTTTAATAGCTAGTGATAAAGGATAAAATGGACATTAGCAGAGATGTTGTGAATGATGTCGAAGAACATTTGTTAGATAGCTCGGATGAATTGTCTCAAGCGACCTTTTTACGATCTTACGATCAGATATAATGTGGAACAATAAAATTTTAAAGAGCATATTCTTCATATATCACCGCTACAAGATATTTTGTATGATGATTAGATTGTTGTAAAATTTAAAGTTGAATGGAAAAATCTTGCATCCATTATCTGCAATTTTCTTCGTTTTAAGTAAACAAAGCTGTTTAATGGTCATTGTTTTATTGATGTAGGACTTGATTTATGCCAAATTCGAGTGGATCAAATAATAGGCATGCTTACTCCGTGACCTCTTTATAAAGAGAGCTGTACGAAGGCGTTATAAACCACAGGAGTACTAAAGGTTTTAAGCTTTGAGTTGAATAACCGAAATTGACCATATTAGTTAGGATAGGATATCAAATTGGCGGGGGTTCCTATTGGGGACTCAAGTTTAAGATCGTCTGTATAGACGTTATAGTATAGTGTCTGGTTTTGAAATGAGTTGAATAAATAATTTTTTTCCTATTTTAATTGACTAAGAGTTCAAAAATTAATTAAACAATATCAAAATAAAAATATTACGAATTTTTGAAGGTGATATTTGTTTAATAAACTAATTAAAATTAGTTTTTATTAAACTAATTATAAAACTAATTCGTTTTTACTTGATCCAATGGTCTGAGGGGAAGAGGCTTGATACGATCCTTGAATTTTGAGATGTTGTCGGATGTTAAGTTATGAAGTTATACAGAATTATAAAATTTAGATAAAAATATATTTTAATAGTGAAAACTTAAGAAGTATTATGAGGTTTTGAATAAACTTATTTAATGAATGTTTATTACATAATAATTATGATTTCATTGTGTTAATTTAAAAACTGGCAATATTTGTGGCAATATAGCTGATTTTGTATTTCTATTCGTGTTCTAAGTTCTAATCTCATTTTATTTTGATTTATTTCACGTTTTGCAGTGTTCACAAACATGTATTTTTCTCTGATTGCATATAATTGATTGTGAGAGTGTTGGCTAGAAAATGGGTGCAAATAGAGTACCTACCTAATCAAACTCGGAGCCATATGTTATTTATTCCTAGACGATTTAAGAAAATGTTTTAAACGTGGCCAGAATACTAGACTGGTAGGTAGTTACAGATTTTCGGACGTGATTTTACCCAGTAGGTATGCCTTTTAAATTATCATATGCATATTCTGATGATAATAAATGATAAATTAAAGAATCATCCCGGGGACTTTATATATTTTCTTCTTATTATCCTAGCACACCATATATAGGTACTTCTTTTAAGGACAGCCTGTTTAGAAACGCGGATAAATCATTTTTAAATGCAAGCATGCTTAACTGTGACAATTTGGGCTCACGCAAATGGTATGCCTATGCCTTTGCAACTATAGTATTTTAACATCTTTGCAGTTTGATGACTACTTAAATTTATTAAAAGCACATTATTCAGTATCAGGAGCTGACGTATTTTGTTCTTGGTTGCCCCGACCTGAACAGATTATGCATATGCAAGGAATGAGTGCAGAAAATCTATTCGATCAAAAGGTGTAAAGTAATGCTTTACTTTACACCTTTGCAATACCATTGTTTTTCCGAGCCTTTTCCATTAGTATGATCAAGTTTGCTGTGCTGTATCTGTTTAGTTAGTTAATGAAAAAGCTTGCATAGCAAAAATATGTCTATATAAATAATAATCCGGTAGGTATATACGTATATACCAGATTATTATTTACATGGAGATTCCACATTTGTGCCCTTTTTCTTCTATTATTATTTTAGAAAAGAGTATAAGGTAGGTATATTATTACATAATAATATTTAAAAAATCTGCGTGCAGCACACAGTACACGTGATAGAAGTGAATACTTCTTTACCGATTCGTTGAGAGAGAGAGGTATTGAACATATTGGCTTTATGGTACCTAACTGAAGTGTAACATATATGTTCGTGATTATAAATAGTGTACATTTCTCGAGAATATAGCATCAATCGTAGTTCCTGATTTAGTCGTGGCAATGTTCCGGTCGTTATTCATATCTAAACCGAATTTCTCACGAAGGAAGTGAAGTAGTGGCAAGGATGCACCCTCCGAAAAATGATCATCATCCATTTGGATCAGATTCGAAAGCCCAATCCAGATATATTCAGGAGGATATGCATACATAAGTAATAGTGTACTCTGGTTAATTCCGATTCCGTCATGATAGCGTATAAATTATATCAAAATTGCTTTCTGCATGGATTGTTTTGTTATTATTGAGGGCCGGTATTGTAGATACTCTTCTACGGATTGGTACAGCTGTTACTAATTTGATTAGCGTTTACATACCCTGCAACTTTTTTCCTATTTTTTTCACCAACTTTCGGTGAATACGGAAAATCTAACCATGCGATCGTGACTTCGTCACCTGTATCATCACAATCAATATGCACTAGTTTTTCCACTGCACCGTTTGCTAAACCACCAATATTTGTTGTTATCATATAAAACACACTTCGACAAACACAATTTCATATGGCAGTCCTGCAGTGTCAATAAGTGACATTTTATGGAATTTCTGACGTACAAAGGCTTCTTTACGGGCTTCTTGATCCGCAGATGTGCATCCAATATAAATATCGCTGCATTCACGTTTTATCTGTTTCTCTCTCTCCCTCATATGTGTCATATACTTTATCTCACTTGCGAGACGAAAATGTTATGAAATCTGTCGTGACGCGACCTTGAAAAATCCCTCTCATGCGGCTAAAGAAGTATTCACTTCAAAAATCGGTAAATATCGACGAAAATAGTAATAAATACCTAAATAAATTATAAATAAACAACCCACAGAGAACCTCATCATATCTCCCAGAGCCAACAACATAACAGAGACAACTCTGAACATAACCCATAACCTGACTTCTTCAATTTTTACAGCTACCTGCGTACTTGCGCTCCTGCGTAATAAATAATGTTAAAACTAATACGCGACGTACGTCCACAAAAAACAGACATTTTTTTTTTAACATTTAGACATTTAAAAACATTTGTATATTTAGCTCATAGGTCTAAAAAACAATTTGGGCTTGAATTGCAGAGAAATATGTTTAGTTTGACGCATAATAGGTTTAAATACTAAGAAATGACCATAACCTGAGAAATTCCCGTCTGAAAATTACTCTTTTGTATCACCCATAAGAAACACATGGCAATCAATTTTTTTTGAAATGTGTAGGAACCCATTTCAAATTTCGCGCCCGCGTTTTCCTAACCCAACTAATGTCAATTAAATATAAAACACCGATGACGCATCCGCCTAGAAATGGAGCAATGCGATTCGACTATTCAAGGTCAAAGTCTGTATGCAACCTACATAGAAAATCTGTTTTATATGAGCAACCTACTCGTTCTGTGTCCATGTAAGCTTGGTATATACGTGTATAGGTGCCTAGTTACCCCCAAATCGGGGGGCTGCAAAAGCAACCACTTACAACAATAAACATTATTCAACCACTTGAATATCAAGAATGGTAAACTAAACTTGCTTCAACACTAATTAGTAGTTGTTGTCCATGGTCTCTCTAGCATGGACCATGTTGGCTTGTCTATGTCTATGGTAGTAGTAGTTGTTGACATGACTTCTACTTCTAACTTCTACCAACGTCAATTTCTTTAAAAACAAAACGTTTTTAACTTTACAGTATCTGTTTTTATTTTATAACAAACGACAGTAGTTCAAAAACACTCACGACAGTAATCACAAACTGCAGATCAGCTGTTATGTAATTACACATGTCAAAATCAGTTCTAACCTATATTTACTTCGTAACAAGAAATTACTGTGTATCAGAATGCCACCTCCAAAGGTGTCATTGCACGATGTAAACCCTTTTCTGCAAGCTGTCAGAGATTTTCTTCTCGGTAGGGCGCATACACTTGCTCCAAGATTTCAAGAAACCATTGCAACAAGATCGCCACCTCCACCAATTTTACCAGACGGCCCCAGTCACAAATTAAGTGCTAATTATTATTATACCAGGGATGCAAGGCGTGAGGTCGCTCCTCCAGAAGTTATAGCACCTGTACCTAAACAAATTGAGGCCAGCGAGGCTGTATCTGTAAAGAGAATTACCCCAGGCAAAGTTTACAAGTGGGATTGAATTGCAACTGAAATAGTATGTGCATAGAATTATGTAATCATTTTAATAGAACTGTAATAAATTTCTAAAAGTGCAGATTTTTTTTTCAAATGTAGGCATATATACTTAGTAGGTAACTAGTTATATTATCTATATGTAATTATAAGCCAATTATAACCATGCGTAGTTAATAATTCAGTCTAAAATGCTGTATTCAAATTCAACAATTTCTTTTTGTTTTGTATGTACTATTTTTAAATTTAGTTTATGATAATATATACAGCAGAATATATTTGACATATATTATGTAGGTATTACCTAAGCATAAGTTCGCTGTTAGGTAGGTATAGTGGGTGCCATTTTCAAAAAAAAATGTGTATTTCCACAGGTATAAATAATTAGATTTCCTTTTTCTCAACGAAATTTGGAAAGAGTACTTATATAATAGTGGACTTATGTAATGAAGATAAAAATGGTAAGTAACTCGAGATAGTTGTTACAGAAAACACACCAGATCTAGTTTTCCAGAAATTAAATCATGGTAGAATTTTCTCCATTGTGTAGGATTTTTATTTTACAGATATTTTATAACTACATGAAATTAGATTTTCGAAAATGTTTCACAATCGCAATTCATTATAGTCAGTATTTAGTCATCTCATGTGACAAATAAAAACTGACAACATAGATTGACTATTGACTGACAAGGACAAGACCACGGCACTGTAAGTAGGGGAGACCGGGGCACATTTGGATGCTTTTTGGAATTGTGTGACAGTCTTTTCGTGTATCGAAAAATCAACTTTTCTTGTGCATGGATAAACTTTATACATTTTTCTATGTGAATTTTTCTAAAATCCCTGTAATTTTTTTAAAACCAATTTTATATTTTTCCAGTTCTTGTCGAATTGTGTCCCGGCATGGTATATACGTATATAGGCACCTACAAATAAAAGTAAAATGACATTATATTTTAGTTGGAAAAGTTGTTCTACTTGATATCCATTCAAACTGCACACTGAATTTAAAGCAAGCAGTCAATGTTTCCCCTACTTGACAACAACAACATCTGCACGGTCAACTATAGATTTGGCGTCTACCTGTGGATAGACAAAATCAAAATTTCTTAGAAACATTTTTTTTCTCTTAGAAGGATTCATTTTATATGTCATATTATCTTCTAGATGTAGAACCTTATGGTTTTCTTTGTTGGAACTGAACCAGCAAAAGTGACTGACAGATATTTTCTCATCATTAAGTAGGATAATGTATCATGTTCCTCATTTTCTTGCATGCTGATATCCGAATCGAAAAAACTCTTCTTAGAAAGAAAACCAGTATCACTAAGATCTTCCGAATCAGAACTTAAAGCTTCTTTCCTTTTCTTCTTCCTTTTTTGAAACGGGCCCCACTTGAATTTAATTTTTTCTTACATTTCCATTGAATAAAATTTTTTTCTTTTGCCGTTGCTTTTAATAGGGTTTCTGCTTGAATTTGGTCTATTAAATTTTTTTCGGGAGTACGTATGTACCTACTGGTATATTAGTAATGTATTTAAAAATAAATTAATACGAGTAATAAAAACATTTTTAAAAACAAACTTTTATTTAAATGATCTGAAAAGAAGAAAATAAACTAAGTACATTAAATTAAACCCATCATTGTATTACATTACACAATTTATATGATATAAAAGCTTTACCTATTTTATAGAAACATAATGTAATAAATTCTGTAATGTAATAAATTGATGGGTCTAATTTAATTTTGTTTATTTTCTTCTTTTTAGAGTGTTTAAATAAAAACTTGTTTTTAAAAATATTAATTATTTTTTAGTTTTCGATGGACATGTTTCTAAGTCTGTTAATTTCATTTAATACGTCATTGTTGCGTGGTCGCTCTACTGTGACTCTACTTAACTTTTATTTCTTACTTACTTATTTCAGCTTGAAGCTTACATGTGCCTATCCTATGCCTAACGAAGCACAGTTTCGGGTGTGATCCTGGAGCTTTCCTTCTCCTAGACAAACCAATGCTATTGATGCCCATCTCGCCAAATTAAACAAATCATAGTATGAAGCCAACCAAGGCGTACTTTTAAAATTCAGTTGCAAGATTTGACCTGAACAATTCGACCCCAAAATCGTAATCGGGGACCCCGGGATAACAATTTCATACGGATGGAGCAACAATAAATATTTCAATACATTTGAATAAAAGCTTTTGCAACGATAAACTTGCCACACTTCCTTCCATTTTATAATATAAAACACAATTTTTAAACCTAGCATGTTTTACTTTCGCTATGCCTATTTAGAACAGAAAAGTATACTTTCGTAGGGAGGAGAATAAACTACATTTTTTGTTCAACCGGACGCGAAGTAGGCATTGTGCGTCCTCTGTAGCGGCCGCGAAATTCAATTTCGCTTCCGTTACATTACTGACTGACTGACTGACATTACTGATGTGATAACACTGACGGTTCGTCAGTGTTTTATATCATTTCCATAGAAACGCTAAGACCCGACGCCACCATACGTATATTATAGACCGTGGTCACATTTTTTAAATGTGGCGTGGTGTCATTTATACGTAAATTCTAACTATGGTTTTATCAGTTACAAAAAACTACAGTTGCATAAAAAATAGTGTGTTTACCACGGCCGCGATTTTTTTTAGCGACCTCAAGATTATTTCGATTATTTATAATTTTTCTCTATTTAACTGTAGGTTCTATTTAAGTGTATGTTCAGCAAAACAGTCGCTTCAAAAATGGACACTACATACTACATATTTGTAAAATAAAAAGTCAGAAATACTAGGTTTTTTATAATAATTACAATCTACCTATCACCACAGACGTATTCACATAAGTATATTCATATATCACTGGTATCACATTACCTAGCTAGTTATTTTGTTTTTATCCAATTTTTCTTACGTTATATTTTTGTAATTAAAAACCAAATAATATATTTTTGTTTTTTGTGTGTATTTTCTTTTGTACTCTTTAAAACAAATTCAAAGTTTTCAGTTTAATATATGTATATAGGTACGACTTATTGTTTCAACCTAATAACTAGTTATTTAGCCTGATATAAAGACAAATATGGATTTAATTTACGTATATAACCAAAAAAGAAAAAACGTAAACGTTGAGATAAAATATATATACTTTGTATATTTACGATAAGCAAGAGTGGGGAACAATTTAAGTTGAAGGTTGCCAATTAAAATGATAAACGGGTTCGTAGTTCGTTACCCGCAATCTCAGACGTTGTTTGGTAGTCATCTTCGCCAAGTTAGGTACTCGTTTAGCGGATCCTTAACCCTTAATAATAAAATATGGACATCAAAAAAGTGTTAGTGGCTGACGCCGTGGATGCGTCGTGTGTGGAGTTATTGAAGAAAAATGCAGTTGATGTAGAGTGTAAATATAAACTCACCAAGGAGCAACTAATTGCAGAGATTCCGGTAAATCAAAAATTTATGAATTATTTGTTACTCCTAGGCGCCAATGAGGTCGGGAAAATAATATGCCGCACAAGTATCTGCCTTCAGGGCTAACGATTGTGGTTGTAATGAGGGGGTAGATATTTTTAAATAAAGTACCTATTAGCACAGCTATTAGTAAGGAGTAACCCTTTGGAAGAACGAGATACAAACATAAATTTTAAGAAATGCTTAATATAGGCACAGCATAAGGAGACTCGAGACTTATGCTGTGATATAGGTACACATAAATCGTAATTTTTTATTAAAAGTAAAATAGGTAATAAAAGCTGAATATAATAATTGACCAAACATGGATATTAGACAAGAAACAATCATATACTTATCCATATTATGTAGCTCCATTTATTCCGCACTCATACGGTTATTAAAATAAAGTGATGAAATTTGGCACGGCGCACGGGTCATATATCGCCTCATTTTGATTTTTTCGATATTAGGATAATCGTATATGTGATATGGGCCACAGGGGTAGATGTGAGGTATAGAGGCAGGTACTTCCAATAAATAACATTATTATTATTATTGAGTGATACCAATTTTATTTTTTGTCATAAATATTAAATATTAGTGATAACTCTAGTGGTACTTTTCTGGGGTATTAGGATATCTTTCTAGTCCAGTCACTATGTACTTTTTCCTGTAAAAGGCCCGACCGGCAAAGAAACTGCGGAAATATGTTAGCGGTTCTACATAGGTATTTTCGCAGTTTCTTTATGGAGTATGGCAGGTTTATTGTCCTAAATTTGCAACCCTCTCCGAGCGGAGCACAAACTACCCCAGGCGTTCAAAGGGGTGGAAGTGCACTAACGTGGAAACGTAGCTTTAAACCGTTAGTCTGACAATAAAAGTAGATTTTGAGTTTTTCTACCGATTCCTCCGCGAACGCATATATCTAGGATTTGTAGTTTTTAGATTTATAGGGTTTCTAGGTTTTATAGAGGCACTTTTTCGGTCAAGACCCGCGTAACCTTGAGTGAAAAGGTGCCTCTACTCGGGCCTGCCATTCAAAAACTGTAAAGCATGAATCCTAGATATATATGCTTTCGCGGAGTTTTCAGTAGAAAAACTTTTTGTTGTCAGATTACGGTTTAAGCCACGTTAGTGCAATTTCACCCATGTGAACACCTGGGGTAGTTTGTGCTCCACGGGAGAGGGTTGCAAATAGAGGTACACATTTTCCAAGTTTTTATGCCAATCAGACCTTTTGTATCTATAGTTGTACAGTCGCTAAAAAAGATTATTATGATCAGCTTTGTTGTGGGGTTTTCGAAAATTTCGTGTAAATGAGTTATTTTAGCCGTTCTAAACTTCTGTTGTGTCTAAAATTGGGACACATTCTAGGTTACCATTTATTTTTTTAAAATACTATTTTATTTTTTATAAAGACACTAGTTTTGGGGCCCACCACCCCTAGGGCAAGGTTATTCCTATCTGTTGAATGGGTTCACTTTTGTTTTTCGATGTTCGGTCCGTGTACCGTGGATTATCTGTGGTTCACTTCATCACAACAGATATAGAGGAAGGAACAAAAGTGGATCAAGATAGTACCTATATATTTTTGGAATCGGCGAGATTTAAACTAACAAATATATGTAAAAATAGTTTAGTAAACCAGTTTGTTAAATGTTCTATTAAAAAAATTTTTTTACCAACTAATTTTAATTACGAAATATATACCTACTCGTACTTCTTCATAAAAATCATAATAATAATACCTAATAATTAATACGTAGGCAAAAACTTTATAACATCAGGGTCTATTTCCGCCTACCTGTCGAATTATGGATTGTACCATATATAGGTACATATATACCATAATAATTTAT
The DNA here is from genome assembly GCA_964058915.1 of Tetropium fuscum. NCBI lineage: Eukaryota > Metazoa > Arthropoda > Insecta > Coleoptera > Cerambycidae > Tetropium > Tetropium fuscum. Next base: position 777,813 of record CAXKVY010018474.1, on the reverse strand, counting down.
GATAACTACCTATTAATAATTTCCAATCCTCTTATATCCTTTCCATTTTTTTAGAACTATGATGGTCTGATAGTGCGATCTGACACTAAAGTTACTGCTGAAGTAATTGAAGCTGGAAAGAAGTTAAAAGTAGTAGGGCGAGCTGGTGCAGGTGTAGACAATATTGATATAAATGCTGCAACTGCAAACAATATTCTTGTACTAAAGTAAGTTATGCCTTACTTACTTATTAGCAATTTAGTATTATTGATATTAATTACTATTAACATAGATATAGATACTATTAACATAGAAGTGAATCTATGCTATTAAAGATGATTTTTAAATTTCCCAATTTTCTTACAATTAAAATATACTTCATAAATATCGGTAAATAAGAACGTATTTTTGTAAGCTTCACTGTCGTACACTAATACATCACTTGGGTGCTGTATGTTTCTAATAATAGTTAGCTATTATAGTTCAGCCAATTAATGGAGAAAAAGAGGGAAATGGCAGAAACACAATTTTTGACGTTGGACTAGTTAGTTAGGAGGTAAACATACTAAAAGTAGAGAGAAAAAATCGGGTTTCGATTTATTTAAAAAAAATAAAAAATACTGTTTTCTTTTCACGTTTTGTTGAATAACTCAGTCATCTGTTTTGCAAATGATCTGAAATTTGGGTGCTTTATGTAAAGAAAAGTTGTAAACCTACCTGTGGTAGTAGAAATCGCACATACTATTATATTACAAAATATAACATGGAAACAGTATTTTTTATTTTTTTTTAAATAAATCGAAATCCTGAGATTGTTTAAATAGGTATGACATAGTCACTATATAGGGCAACTTTTGTCTTTTTGGGAAAGCATGTGTCCTAGCGTAAGGCCACTCTGTACAAAATTAAAGCTAATAAGATTGATTTCTTTACTTTTTTCCGCTATCTCACATAGTTTTCGAAATATCCGCGCTCAAAATTCGCTAATTTTGAAAAAAAATACCTCACAATTTTGCCTTATATGCAGGGGTGAGAGATCTGTTCTCAAAGTTTTGGGGTGTCCAGGCCCAAACTGGCCCGATTCTGCTACCTGTCAACTTTTTTGACTTCGCTCGATTTTTTTGTCAGTATGATAATAATAATAATTTTATTATTTACATGTTTTAGTTTATAAACAGCAAATATATAAAATAATAGCCAAAAGTTCATTTGTCAACAAGAGCTATAAAATAAACAACAAATATAACAAGTAACTTTGAAAATTAAAACTTTATATTAATGTTCTTTTTAAAAGCGTGTTCCCGACAGCCCTGCTGGCTCCATAAGCTCACCGAATTTGCCCGATTGCCCACCGCTCCAGTCCGGGCTTGGGGGTGCCCAAAATAGCATTCGATGACACCAAACAATATTATTTTTGAAGAACATATTGTACCTAATAATATATTATATAATACACTAGATAATACATGCATTAATATAATATCTTTATGTGCCACATAGAGTTAGAGCAGTGGAATAACAGAAAATATGAAATTTACACAAAGTTAATATTGCTCTAACTTTTGAACGGTTGAAGATACAATATTAGTAAAATATAGATTCTTGAAGGAAATTTATTGCTCTATAACTTCTTTACTAACTATAAATAATAACTAACGCTTTTTGGTAAAACGAAGGGCCGAAGACTTAGCTAGTTAAATAAGGCCAAAAAATGTGGCATTTTTTTTTTCAAAATTTGCGAATCTTGAGCCCGGATATCTCGGAAAATATGCGAGAAAGCGGAAAAATGAACGGAATCAATCTTGTGTCATATTTTATCAGGTTTAATTTTCTAATGGTAGCTTATTGCTAGGACGTAATGGTTTCCGAGATATAAGCGAAAAACCTTCTATGTATCTCCCTGTGCCCCGCTCATCTCTTAGGAGTGAGAACTTTTATATGTGTGTACCACCTAACTAGTCCAGATAAAATCCCAGTCAAAAATTGTGTTCCTTCTATTTCCCTCTACAGGCTCTCCTTGATTGGAGTAGTATATTTCTATTATTCTAGTTGCTTGACATTATCACATGGGTATATATATATATATATATATATATATATATATATATATATATATATATATATATATATATATATATATATATATATATATATATATATACATATATATATATATATATATATATATATATATATATATATATATATATATATATATATATATATATATATATATATATATATATAAATATATTTTGAATTAGATTGTTCTTATACTTACACCAATATTAAATTATGACCTTAGCACCCCTGGTGGCAATGCAATAAGTGCTTGTGAATTAACATGTTCATTGGTGACCAGTCTTGCTAGAAATGTCATACCGGCAGCTTTTTCCTTAAAAGCTGGAAGATGGGACCGTAAGCTATATGCTGGTCATGAGCTATACGGAAAAACACTTGCCATTCTAGGATTGGGCAGAATAGGAAGAGAAGTCGCTATCAGAATGCAAGCCTGGGGAATGAAAGTAAGTAAATATTTATGTAGCAGTACAATGCCTTCGTTACATTTATGACTTATAGCTATATTTTAAAGGTAATTTAGCCAATAGCACAGTATATCCATCTTTCTATAAACGATTTGGAACTTAGACAAGATTAATTCTCCTACCAAAAATATTTGGTTTGATATGTGACATTACTATTGTAATTATATAACAATGAGAATTTGTTGTATATAGTGTAGGTATACAGTGTAGGTAGATAGGGTATTTCAAACTTGTTGGCCTCTTAGACGTATCTATATTATAAATATAGATAAGAGATAGGTATAAGACATGCTTAAAGAAAACTACTCAGACTCTAATGTAGAATACAAAAATGATAATAATATAATATGGGGTGTTCAATTTAAAATAATAGCCTTTGATGAATAGTAGAGGATTTGGGATTTACTCAAGCGCGGCAGATTAACATATGGGGGGATAGCTTGCACCCTGTTGAGTATCTCCACCATATCTAAGCCGAAGTTCCAAAAAAATGGCAACAAAGTTTAGCGCGTGCAGCTGGAGTGATGCATGTATTTATTCTCTTCTCCCTTGAAAGCGTGTACTCTCTCTCTTTGACTTTTTTTCTATCTATAACACTCTCGCACTGTCCCCACACTACTTTCCGTCCAAAATCACAGCTGATCCTTTCCACGGTGGTTTACATAAAAAAGTAGTATTTTATTGATTTTTATTGAAAATATTATTTTTTTTAACCTTGGTCATAATTTTTTTTACCTCTTATTTATTTACCTTTTGTAATTTTGTCAAAGAGATAGCCGAAAGTACCTATGTTTATATGTATTATAATTAAAAGAATATACTTCTTATAATTTCAATATAATAATATAATATAATCTTAATATAATCTCTTTTTTACAAATTTCAACAAAATTGGTTACCCTTTTTTATTTCCATGCATTTTATTTGTCACAATGGATGATTTAAAAAATATAAAACCATCATATTAAGAAAATCTCTCCAAATAATCGTCAGATTATGGATCAGCACCGTCAGGACATCAAACTGAACCTTGTGTATGAAAATCTGACACGCTCGAGTATTTTATAATGGCGATTTTTTTTGCATTTTCAAAAAGCCGTCACGAGCTTGCGCCACATCAGAATGGTCAGTCTTTTGAGTGTTGCGGCACATCAGAATCGTCAGTCTTTTGAGTGGGAGCTTCATTCGACTTCACTTAACATCTCCTCTGAATATCTGACGCGCTCGAGTAAGTGCCGGGAGAGTTTCCCATTTTTAACCCCATGTGACTTTTTTTACATTTTTGAAAGTCTGTAGACGCTTCCCCCACCGGTAAAACATCACCGTATACATCATCTTATCTTTTTTTCTTTTTACCATCTAATCTTCACAGTCCCATAGGTCCCCACGAGGCTCGAGTAAATCACCATTTACCATCATGGGCTCCCCTACTATAACTTCCGATTATACCAGAAGTGACAGGAAGTTGAAAATATTTTTAAAATCTAGAACTATATACGGTACCAAATTTTCAAACTGCAAAAATATTTTGTTCTCCTGATACGTAATAATAAGCCATCAAGTTTGAAATAGGTAACCCGTATATTCTATGTAGATAATAATGTATTGTTTGCTCTAAGTCTATAGTAAATATAAGTAAAAAGTATTTATAAAAACATAATTCCAGTCAGGGCCGTAGCCAGATAATGGCGGATCAGGGCGGCATCCTGGCAGGCAGGATTTTCGGCGTGGTAGTTTTTTTTTGAAAAGCTGGTAAATAGAATAATAGAATTAACTTGGTAAATTAATAAATTAAAAGCTAAATGAAAAAAAATTTCTCTTGTTAATTTATATGTATGTAGGTATATGTTCCTAATAAACTTTGAACAAACAAAATTAATATACCTACCTATTCTTTTATATATATAAAAAAAACATGCCCTGGCAATAAAAAGCAAGGCCCTGATAGCAGTAGCGACCTAGCTACGGCCCTGATTCCAGTCTTAAAATAATAATATTTGCTTTAAAAGCCCCATCTTTTTGTTAAATATTAACTCTCGTTAATATTTTATATTAACGAGAGTTAATATAAAACTCGTTATAATATTTTGTTGCATGATTACAAATTATATGTTGCAATATTACATCTTGCGTACACTATTGGTATTATTAGGTTCATATCTAATATTAATTTACATGTTTTTAAGCATGGAACTATTTTTTTCTTAGAACAATAAAGTCTTATGTTGACCCCCCAGGGAAGCTTTATCTACCACATAAAACTATTTCAAAACGTTTTACGTAAATTTTATCTTGCAATATATTATATTATTAGTATAATATTTCATAAGTGTTTTTTAATTATTAATATAGCCACATTCTGCAATAATTTATTTGCACAAACAATATTCACAAGTTTGATAAATATTTTTTTATATTTTAGAATATCTGTATATGTTTATTACCTATGTACTATGTACATACTCATACAATATTTATTTGTGTCACACATAATATTGAATAAATATGCATATAATGGGACAGTTTATAGTTAAAATTTGGAATAAATTAGAAATGCATCCTAATAGAGGAAGCTATAGTTAAATTGTTGATTACATCAAACTGTTAAAGGCAAATAGGATTTTTTTATCATATCGTGACCTCACACTCATTTTATTCAAATAAAGTTATCTTTTGTATACTTATCATATTGGTATATAAAATATCAAAATCGGTTCTTATTTATAGATTTCAAAGATAATGTTGATTCTAAAAATATATTAATACGATTATAGTTTATGTCCCATAATTTGTTACATAAAATATTCTTAGTGGTATCATAAGCATCATTTTTAGGTGGTAGATACTACCCATACAAGTATATATGTGTACATTCTGATGGAAATATATTTAACGTATGAAAACAGTTTAATTTCTTACGAAATCACTTTAATTCTAACTTGATATAATACTAGGGCAATTGCCAGGGCACGCGATCATCTACAAAGCTAATAACATACCATATCTCAGATCTACTTCGTTTTTATGTGTAAACATCATACTGCTTCTTAGAGTACATATAATGCGGTATTTTCGTATTTTTGTCTATAATTAAGGTGTATAATGTATTTATCAAGTGGTACCTATTATTTAGAAGTTGACATTAATATAATTTTTTTAACGATCATGATGATTGGCAGGTGTTTCCAGTTATATAACATAGTTTCTATAAAGAAAAGTCTGCTCAAGAAATTTTTTTGTATGAAATAATAATAATCAGCGAAGGTAGGTATTTACAACTGAATTTGAGAATATTTGTCTTAGAGAAGGGTTAATAATTGTTACCCTGCTTGAAATATTTTTAATGATGGATCTGCAAATGGTATAGAATGATGCCCTTTCTAAGGTAGCTATTTGTCTATATTCAAATACCTCTATAAGTACTTCCAGATAGGTAGATAGAGGTCCAGATAGAGGTAGTTCAGAATATTTGTATATTTTTGTATATTTCCTCAATACCATTTTTGGGCTGAACATGCCTGTCCAGGCTCCACTGACCACAGTGACTGCTAAAAATAATACAAAATAATAAAGGAAGCAGTAGATAATACATTTCTTTGTTCCTCTATAAAAAAATTACATAGCAACAACATATATTTCCTTAAATTTACATAGATTATTAATTAAGTAAATAGCGACTACTATTTGTACTGTTACCTATATATTCTAGATATACATTATAGTCACTCTAAGGCAATAGTAAGATTAATTTATACATAGTGGTTTTTTTTGGACCGTAGAATAGTTGGGTTACACTAGTCTATGGTTATATCAATATCATTAAAATCATTATATTAAAAAAATATTATTTTCGATTACTATATTGAATTCTTTAATGTAATTTATTTGGATTTGTAACAATAGAGATACAAAATTATAACATAAATACTGCACAGTGATTGTTGTGCGTTAATTTGTCATTTATCTGTCACGAAATTATTTATCATTTGAAAAAAATGTAACACAAAGGATTGCTTTCCTGATTATTTCTTCTTATTTACTGCCGATTTCTACCTTCTTTAGTGCCGATTTAGAAAAAAAGTACTTTAATTTTACTTCAAACATACCATATTAGTAGTAAAAAGTTTAAGGTAAGACTTTGACCACAAAATTTAATAAAACATTTTTTTTATATAGGTATACATGCTGATCCAAATTAAGTGCCACCTCTGTTAGTACTAGAGCTACAATATTGATTAAATTAGAAAATTAGCGGGATCTTTAACACTGATGATTAAGATAAAAAAATAAAACAATTGAGCATTGCGTTTTTGAGTTCTTGAGCAAAATAACATTTCATAGAACGAACTTAAGAATATAAAAGTTCATATGAATGATTTTTTCCTACAGTGAAAAATAATAACTTCTTTATTTTTAAATTTTTGCCCTTATAAAAGCTTATAGTCCTTCATTCAACGGTTTGTAGCAATTCATTAGATAGAGAAATAAGCAAATAGATGAATAATAAGGAAGACAGGAAGACAACTTACCAGTTGTATATCTGGACATATATATGAAAACGTACCACTTAGAAGTTGTACAAGTTCTTTCATCTTCATTGAGGATCTTCAGAGTGATGTACGATTTACTTTATTCATCATTAGAGTGAAGAAGTATTAATATTTTAAATTCAAGTATAAATGATTAATAAAACAAATCGTACATCACTCTGAAGATCCTCAATAGTAGTAGTCCACTTGTAGAAGTTCTAAGTGTTTTGTATATAATATATTTATATATATATGTATATATATATGTATATGTATATATATATATATATATATATATATATATATATATATATATATATATATATATATATATATATATATATATATATATATATATATATATATATATATATATATATATATATTTATAATTTTTTTAAATTATTTTTTCTAGACTATTGGTTATGATCCAATTGTTACAGCAGAGGATGCCAAAAAATTTAATGTTGAGGCATTGACACTAGAACAAATTTGGCCCCTCGCTGACTATATAACTGTTCATACACCACTGATTCCAGAAACTAAAAGTAAGAAAGGCATACATTAGTTATGTACCTACCTATTTTATTGCATATGTCATTTTTATGTCATTTTCAGATTTGATATGTGAATCCGTACTTAATAAATGCAAGAAGGGTGTACGTATTGTAAATGTAGCAAGAGGAGGTATTATCAATGAATTGGACTTATTAAATGCTTTAAAAAATGGTCAATGTGGCGGAGCTGCAGTAGATGTTTTTGAGCAAGAACCACCAACAAACCCAATTACATTAGAACTTATTCAGAATGAGAAGGTTATCGCAACTCCTCATCTTGGTGCTAGTACAAAAGAGGCTCAAATCCGAGTAGCTGTAGAAATATCCGAACAATTTATTGCTCTCACAGGGAGGAGCAAAGAGTACACTACAACACCAGGAGTAGTAAATAGAAAAGTACTTGAAAACTTGAAAAAATAAAAGCAAATTCCTTTCACAGGAAACTTCAAAGACTGCGTTAGATGCTTGCTACTATTATCTAGATTATTTCAATGCTCAATTGAAACAATAGTAGATATTTAGATGTGAAGAAATATTTCCATAGTGATTATAAAGAAAAAAAATATTTTGCTACAAAAATCTTTACTTTTATGATAATATAAGTAAATTCATTTAAACCCATATAGTGATGTTTCTTCCCCATAACCCATAAGTTATCCCCATTTGTTTGGATCAAGCAACAACATACGTTTTTCATACAAACAGCCTTCTAAAATTGGTAATATTTTTATTTTGATAATGTTTAATCAATATTTTCACTCTCAGTCAAATAAAATATCAAACAATGTATTTAATCAACTTTTTTCACTAAGAGACTTTCTATATCACGTCTACAACGCCCTGAACTTGAGTCCCCATAAGACATCAATGCATTAATTTTTAAACTAGGAACCGGCGCCAATTTGAGATCAAAACCTAACTAACATGGTCAATTGGGAAAAAATTTAGAAATTGTATGTAATTCCATTATTATGAAAATAGAGAAAAAAATTTCTATAATGGTTAACGAAATTTATATGCTGCCTCGTATATTATTTTTTTAATATCTACTGGTGAAATTCTGTTACATGCAAACAAGTACCTACTTTCACCTTTCACACTGCCTATATTTTATTCGGACCGTGCAGCTGCTGCGTGAGGAGATGGTGAACAATCATGCGTGCCCAGTGGCAAAGTCATTATTAGTTGTAAAAATACAATAAAAAATAGCCAGTGTCAATTCTATTGTTTCCCAAAATAACGGCAAAAGCTAATTCAAAGAGAAAAGTGGATTTCCATTGTAAGAATGTAAAAAAATCTCAACACAGCTCACTTACTCCATGACCGAGGATCGTGCTGATTGTGAGAATGAATTTTTTCAGGGAAATTTTAACAAAATTTATACAACAAATAAAAAATTAAATGTTTTTTAATATTAAAAGAAAGACTATTACAGTATAATTGTGCCGCATATCTCTCTTGGCAGGAGCTGATTCAAATATCGTTTAATACAGGAATTTTATAGCGACTGAAATTCGTTTTAGTTGATTAACAATCATTAATAAGCAAAACGAGCGTCAGTCGCCATACCCGCGGTGGAGACAAATGTGACAGCATGTTAAAATTGTCTAAAAAAATTATGCAATGAGTATTTTGATAGTGTCAAAATTTATGAGATGATATTTTAGATCATATTCAACAAGAAAATTATAGTCAGCTGTATTGTAGAGGGGATTATACGTCAGTTACGTATATGAACCTTATTGAATATTTTCAAGTATAAAATAATTTTATACCTAATGATCTTTACGCAGCTGAATGTTAATACTTTTGAAATAATAGAGAATATCGTCAGCTGTATTTATAATGGTGGTAAGACCTGTCAGTCTGCGTCACTAACAGTGTGCGCAGTCACAGTTGCCTAGTCACTTCGACAAACCCACAAACATTCAGCTGACGGTGATTTTTATTAACAATAAAATTACTCTTGTCATTCAATTTCAATTATTAAAATTATAAAAAAATATTCATCGATTTCTTCCGGCACTTTATAGATAATCCATTGTTTTATGTGTTTCTAGAATATTTTTACACTTTTCTAGATAACTTGGAATGAATGGATGAAGTGGTGCGATTTTCTTAAAACAAAATACCCAAATCAGTTTAAGTTTTCGCAGACATTTTGACCACTACGTTTCAACAGTACAGCATAACTAGAAACTGAACTAGCCAAAATCTTGGCAGCAGATGATTCTATTTCTGGAGGCTTAAGAAAATCTTTGGGAGGGCATCTGGCCTACCAGATGCCCTCCCAGACTTTTACACAGCTTAAGGTTTCTTGGTTACATGTAATACCGTACATATAACATACAATACAATAGTACATATAATACCGATACAAACTTGATTAGCATGAGGAATATTTTAAAAACTCGTTATTTACAGCATAAAGTGGCATAACTTCTGCTAAATTGATAATACTGATTAAAATAATTGAAAGACAGAGTAACTTTATTGTACACAAAAATAAAAATCACCGTCAGCTGGTCAGTGCATTTGTCGAAGTGACTGCAATGCTAAGATGCACTGAGCGAGCAGCATGTTTATGGCGTTGACTGACGGTCTTACCTGCGTTATAAATAGAGCTGACAAATTTCATTATTATTTAAAAAGTATAAAAATTCAGCTGCATAAAGTTGATAAGGTATTAAACGATTTTATATTTTTTTATATTTTGCTTGAACATTTTCAATTTGTTCATATACATGACTGACATATGACATATGAATAGTGGTCCGCCAATTTGTTTGAGCTGTGTAATTATCAGCTATTACAATATTATTGCCAGTGGATGGCATCTGTAGTTATCGTCATGTCTATTCTAAAAAAAAATCAAGTCTACTTTCGTAATTATGGCCACCAGCAAAGTGGAAGTCCGTTTTTCAAACTCATGTAAAGTCCTTTTGTTTTAAGAAGTTGCATTGAGGTTTGTGTAAGCATTGGGTAAAGTAGTGTTGTACGGTATGTAGGTATGTCTTTGAGCAAATGCAACTAGAACTAATTTAGAATTTGAAAAATGTATTACATATTACCTATGTTCGTGGTTGCGATTCCGAACTAATTCAGACACCTGATTCAAACGCAGTTTGAAGTTGGGTGTTTGCGGTGCCAAAAAATGTAAGTTCGGGATCATAAGCATAGACATTTAATTGTGAACTTGTTCATAATGTGCCCAATGCATCCAGGGATTCGAGCTAGAATTTTTAAGTTCACTGTATTATGTCGAACTGTGTTCTGTTTGTGACCTGGGAATGTGAGGTTTTATGATTTTGTTCATGTTTATGAAAAGCCATAACAACGTTTAGTGTACATTATTCCCTTCATTTAGTTCCTTTTTTATTTCACATGTTGCGACGGTTATTTTGTAGGTACATGCATATTGATAAATAAATACTTTCTAAATTATGTACCTACATGTTATAGGTACCCATAAGATGTCTGATCATTTTGAATCGTGTTATAACGATTTAGAGGAAGATGAATATAAATAGGGTTATATTTATATTAGGTACAGTGCTTTCAGGTAATCAAATCTTGATTGTCAATTTTATTTGTCAGTTTACTAATAATTATTCTATATTTTGTTTTCTAAGTTTTATAATTATTATTATTATTATTATGCCGCGCTTAACTGAACCGCAAAAAATGAGAGCTGTGATGTTACTGCAGAACGGATGGTCAATGCAAGCAGTTGCAGATACTTTGAATGTGAGTAAAGGTTGCATTTACAAAATTAAGCAAAAATGGAATGGAGAAGGGACTGTTGAGTACGTCCATAGAGGAGGCCGTCAGAAATTCAGTACTATGGAGGAAGACGAACTCGTCCTTGACCACCTCCGACAGAATCCTTTTGATACAGCAGTGACTGCCTGCTTCTTAACAAATTTTCCTGCTTCGGTGGAAACCGCAAGATGACGTATCAGAGCATCTGAGCTGAAGAATTTTTCGGCTGCAAATAAAGTTGCTCTGTTGCCACGGCATAAGGAGGTTATACTTTGCCAACCAATTTGTCGGTGTGCCACAGGACTTTTGGGACAACACAATTTTTTCAGATGTAAAAGTTTTTCAATCCTACTATGATGGCTCTGTGCGTGTACCTAAACCGCCCAAGAAATTGCCGACAAGAGCGCTATATAAATCCTACAGCTCGTAGTGGTCGCTTCTCTATCAACGTGTGGGCATGGATATGTTGCCAAGGAGCAGGTGTTACTTGAAGAATCAGAGAGCATCTTACTGGTCAAAGCTACGCTCGCATTTTGGAATATGTTATGTTACCTTCCGTTTCCATTTTATATTCCGAGAACTTCACTTTCCAGCAGGAAAATATTTTTATTTCCTCTGCTTTTTCCATATTTCAATTAAATTTATATTTCAGGATAATTCCTCTATTCACAAATCACGAGTTGTTACTGAATGGCTGAATACAAACCATATTAACACTCTGCCTTGGCCCTCTAAGTCGTCGGATTTAAATCCGATAGAAAATATATGGGCAAAAATGGAAAAAGACATGTATAGCAGAAATTTCCAACCAGCGAACGTAGAAGAACTGCGGTTGGCGATTGAAAATGCCTGGGAAAATATTAGCGAGGATTACACCAGGACACTAATATTGTCTATGAGAAATAGGCTTCAAAAAGTTATAAACGCGAATGGTGCTTGGACCAAATATTAATTCATAGTAATTTTCTTTAGTTCTCAGTTAGTTTGTTAATTTAATGGATTTTTTTAATGGATTTAAGAGACGTCCTTACCATATAGATTTTCCTTAATAAATACTGTATATAAAATGCTGTCACCCTATAACTGACAGATACTTCAACCTAAAATAATTTTGAATGTGATCTGTGTACAAAAGCCTGCTTCACAATGGGAAAATTTCCAAAATTTCTCATAAGAGTCGTTTACTTTCAATTGAACGGCACTGTACTTATTCATTATAATTTTTTATTATTTAATGTTCTAAATCATTTTCTATTTAAATCGGGGTTTTAAAAATAAGTAAACAAAATATTTCGTAGAAGTTGAAGGACTATTCATAGTATAAATATAACATGAAACAAAATTTTATTTTAAAAACGCAGTTTGTGCATTCCATCCAACATCCCTTAGATTCCAAATAAAAGATCACTGAAAAAACAACTAAAATGCTAACTCTACGGAATGACAGAACACCAAAAGAACTGAACAGGGAACATGTTCATAACACTTTCGCGGACTATGAAAAATCTAGAGCTGATTCAGAATATGACATGCGCATTTGAAATGTTCTGGACAAATTCAGTATTAAATCTGGATGTGTTCAGGATTCCTACTGCGAACATAGCTGTTATATTACATACCAAAGCGGTTATGTTTATAAGGTAGAAAATATAAGTACCTAGTAGTCTGATAACTTATATTTTTAAGGGCTATTGAGACACATAATTACAGTTAAAAATAATTTTATTATATTTACAAACTTCCCATCAAACATTAATTTATTCCGTGTGCGGTTTTTAAACCTCTCTCCAATTCCTCTCTTTGTTTAACTAAATCTTTATATGCCTGTAATGCTAATTCTAAAGCCCCCTTTTTATTACAATATTTCTTAATATATTCTTCTATTGCTTCTAAATCATGACCTCTTGTTAGAGAAATGTTATGTATTTGACAATATAATTCCATTAAATTATTTGCTTCTTCAATATGAGCCGTTTCTACAAGATCTAATAACAAATTATCGATACTTTTATTCCATACGAGAAAGAATGTTAAAGCACCAAAGTGCCTAGTTGACCTTAATAGTTCAAAACTATTGTTATCATTTATATGTTGATATGTGATGGAAACAACTCTTTGGTAATCATGGTCATTTGGTTCAAATTGGACACATGCACTATCTAAAATAAATCCATATTCTTGTTTGTTTAATAGATTTTCTAAATACATATCTTCAAAAAATGTAGGTGGTTTTATAGATCTTCCGGTTTTAGGAAAATACAACTGGTTTACCCTACTTCTTAATTTCCAGTCTGCTTCCTGTAATGTACCATCTGGTTCCCTTACTACTATTAAACGATTAGCATCTTTTACACCAAAAGTAATATCAGTAAAAACCATGCGAGATGTTTCTAAGCCTTGTAAATGCGGATCTTTTGAAAATACACGGCATACATCATTACATACAGAAACTGCTGGTGGAATCTGTAACATTTCATCTGCTTTTTGCCGAGCATCTTCCAATGCTTCATTAAGTTGTTCATCCGTCATAAACTTGTATTCTGGGTCCTTTAATGTCTTATCGCCCATTTTCCGCCTTTGATATACTTTTGAAAGATCGACTCTGGTTAAAGATTTTAATAGGCGCTGTACTTCTTTATTAAAAAATAGCGGTGTCGGGTTCTTTTTCTCATCTACAAACATGACTTAATAATAATATATAATATAATATCTACTCGACATGTAGGTAGGTAGTGAGTGGACAAAAACAAAGTAGGTAGGTAGGTACTTAACTTATTGATTTCAGAACGTGTAATAGCACTTACCATATATAATAGGGGAGTAATTTAAAGAACGATTACATACTAAAACTACACAACCAGTATTTATTTTCGGCCCTAGTTCACTTTTAAAGTTTTTTGAAATAATATTTCTAGACAACTTACACAAAGCCGCCATTTTATTCTGACATAACCTCAAAAACAACAACTGAACAAACCAGAAAATGAGTGATACATTTCACAAAACCAGAGATACAATATCTCTGCACAAAACACGAAGACATGGGTAGATATACATTTCATGAAATAGATTTTCTGTTTGTTTTGTGGATGTTTAGTGGTTGCGACAACGTGAGTGTTTTGTGACGACAAAACTTTAACACCTAGACCGTCCGCAGACGAGTGCCATGTTTTACACAAGAAAACCACGTTATGCCACAGAAATAATTCTGTGGTTATGTGTCTACTCCGCGACGCAGTCTTTGTGCTTTATAACCTCGAAAAATAGATAAATAAATAAAAGAATAACAGAAAATATAATATTAATACAAGTACTATTATTTTCTATGAACAATAGTTATCAATATTATTACATACATACCTTTACATTATTGCAAACAGTGTCTTATAATTGCAAGATATCTCAGCAACAAGTTGAATTGTGATTTCCTATTCAAGAAATATGTCATTGTATGATGATTACGATGTTAAAACAACAGGTGGTACAGAGAAGGTACAAGGATGGTCATCGAGTATAAAATTGTTGCAGTCTCAATTACAACTTAAGAAAGCGACAGTAACACAACCTAAACGTGAGCAGCAACGTAAAGTTAGTCTAGCTCCTGTTATTGATTTGAAGTCAAAACGAGAGGATGATGAAGTATACCCTATATATTCAAAACCTAGTGTAAAAGTTAAAGCCAAAGCAGATTCAAGATTGCCCATTATAAGCTCCTCAACATATAGTAGTGAATATGACTGGAATGTTGTTGATGAATATGATCCTTTATGGCCTAACGAATATGAGAAAGTTGTCAAAGAACTAAGAGATCATCGAGATAGAGGAAGTGAAAAAGAAGAGAAGAGGAAAGAAAAGAAACGCAAGAGTCGATTTAATGATCCAGAAGAGAATCCACCGGCTCCAATTCCTCCTGTGCCACAAATGTCGCAACCTCCTATTGGTAGTGGTTTTGCAGGTACATATTAATTTGCATTTTCGTACTTTGCTCTTAGCTATATTTTATTGTTATATTATTATATGGTAAGAAGGACTAAATATTATATTACATTGTATAATAGGTAGGTGGGCTGAAGAAGAGGAAGAAGAACCTATAGTAAAACAATCTAGGCCTAGTGGGGGCGCAGCCATTGCTCCCCCTCCTAGTCTTCAAGAAACAGCTGAGCCAGTTCCGATATTCCCTAATAAACCGCAACCGTCCTCAAGTAATTATGGTGGATCAGTTGCTGCCAAAATCATGGCTAGATATGGTTTCAAGGAAGGGCAAGGTTTAGGGCGAATGGAACAAGGCATGTCTAGTGCTTTGCAAGTAGAAAAAACTTCTAAGCGAGGTGGCCGGATTATTCATGAAAAAGAAATAATAATTCCTCCCTCATTGGTTGACATGCCTCAGGCTCAACCAATACAAATACCGGGTCAGCAACCAACTATCACAGAAATCATGAAAAATCCCAGCAAGGTAAGAAAAAATGTTATTAAATATCAAAGTAGAAGATAAATACAGGTGTACCCTGTATTTATGTCCTTTTATAACAACTGTTTACAAAACGAAAATTCCATTTACAGGGAAAAGAAATAGAAAAAAAAGCCTATGGCAAGTTTTTGCCTTTAGGCAAAAACTAAAAAGAAAATGTAGTTTCGAAATTATCGATGTAATCAGACGCAATTCTTAACAGGTCATTGATATCACAATGAAATGTACCGCATTGATCTATTACTTAGTTAAAATTATCAGCCATAAAATAAACAGGAGCTTTTAAAAGTAACATATCGTTCTTATTGGAAAATGCTTATTGAAATGCTATTGGAAAAAATCATAGTTGACGACTTCTTGATAAGATGCGTTCTTTTCATATGAAGATATAGAGAGACCTTATTGTTAATGCACGGTAGACGGTAGCTTCTGTTTTAAAATTAGTTAGCACTGTTACCAGTAGCAGTAATAAACTGTGCACCTGATTTTTATTAATTACTTATACTTTCTTAATTTGTATTTGTTATGACTATTTTTGTATTCCTAGCATAACTGTGTATTATCTGTATACTTTAATTGTTTTGTGAAATATTTTGACAAGTGTACAATTTTTATAATTTTTAACATAATAAACTTCTACCGTTGAGTGAAGAATTGTAAAATGGCGATATGCGTGCACAATTTTCGATCTGAGATATATTAGGTAACAGCAGCTCTTTGGTTCCGAAATTTGTCAATTGTATTCTAATCTAATTCTAATTGTACTATAATTTACATTGTTTTATTGATTATTTGTATTGGGATTCTAAATTTGTAAATTCTATTATATAATTCAAAACTAAATGTATGCATTTAGCCTATGGGTCGGGAAGTAATGTTAACAATAACATATCTTCGAACTTTAAAGCTCCGTAATGGGCATACTACTAAATTATTCTGATTAAAAATGGTTATTTGGTTTCTAGGTTGTATTGCTGAAGAACATGGTTGGCCCAGGTGAAGTAGATGATGATTTAGAACCAGAGGTTAAAGACGAATGTAACACCAAATATGGACCAGTTGGTAGCGTCATAATTCACGAAATTCCACATGATGATCCAGAAGAAGCTGTTAGAATATTTGTTGAATTTCAGAGAATTGAAAGTGCCATTAAGGCAGTAGTAGACTTAAATGGTCGATTCTTTGGCGGCAGACAAGTGAAGGCTGCATTTTATGACACGGAAAAGTTTGATAATTTACAATTAATGGATTGAGTTCATAAATAAAAGTGTGTTATTTTATAACTTTGCTTTTTTTACATAAAATAGACGAAGTTGAATTTATGTACTATTTTAGTTTACCATTAACCTAGACACGCGAGTTGACCCGAAAAGTGGACTAGAAGGATGGAAGAGTAAGTACATAGTTTCAAGTTATAAAATAATTAAGTATTAAATAAATATTTGCTAACGGTAGTACCTAATAATTGTTGATTTCGATATAGATGAATTGAAGATCTTTGTTATTTTATTTAATTTAATAGACACATATAGACTTTTGCCTTTTATATCTATGATTTAATTTAATATTTGATGAAAGTTGGTTTAAACGGAACTCATTAGGTTTAAACATTGAAAAGTGGTGATAATAGTACCAAAAAAGAAAGAATTATATGTACAACTTTTTTTTGTTAAAACATCAGTTTTTCTAAAAGTTTGTTCACACAGGCCATCCCTGTCCCACAAAAATCATAATGTAATAAATAAAACTCAACAGTCAAATATTTATATTTTGAATTTTGGACAAAGTTACGAAATATATAACTTTTTAAAACAATAGGTAACAAAAAAGAGTGTAAGGTACTCTTTATCACTTTTGAAGTTAGGTAGAAATTTTCTGGTTAGTTTGTGGAAAGGTTGTCAAATACTTTTCAATTAAATTCTAATCTCTACATTAACCTATAGTAACTGTTGCTACTATATATAAATTAATAAATATATTTTGTTTTCTTTATTATGAAATGTATAAGAAAAACATGTATGGAGTGGACCTGGAAAGAAATATGGGTCAAAAACACACTCAAATTTAATCATTTTTTCCCCAACCTATCAAATCAGGTTCTCCCATGATTTTGGCATGGTTTCTGCAGACCGTGTCAATGGGAGGGGGGGGGGGGAAGGGGGAACGAACCATTAAAAGTTGTTTTTAATGCATATCTCGGCGGATTTTGACTTTTATTTTGATAAAAAAAATTAAGAGTATGACAAAGCGCACACGCTCATTTAAAGCTGAGCGAAATCGGATAATTATTTCCCGAGATATCGCAAATCTAAGTTGCGAAAAATCAGTGATTTTTCATTGGGGGGGGGGAGTGGAGTTGGAGGTTCAGTTACGAGGCCACAAGCTGGAGGTGATGGGATCGTTAGGAGGGGGGGGGGGTTCAATGGGCGGTCAATGTTCATCACCTGAATATTGACCGATCTTCAAAAGTTAAACGGCTTATTCTTCGTTTCTTTATATGCTATACGATGGCATTAGCGAATATGTTTTTTGTTGTTATCAAACGCCTAGCGCTAAAAAAAACGATTTGCTTTTATTTTCAAATGGTGTTTCCAGTATGAGGGAAGGGGGTGGGGGGAAATAATTTTGGCAATCGACAGATTTTCTTTCGACTTTTAATTCTAGCCCAACTATATCAAAATCGGATGATTAGGGGGGGAGCTAGGGGACTTCAAAGTTTTTAGAACGCAGCACGAGAACGGACAGGAGTGGGGGGCTTGGGTCAGGCGCAAAATCAAGGGAACAATTATATTCCCTTATTTTCCATTTTTTATTTCATTAAAGTTTACAGAACACATACTACATATTATATATTTACATATACTACATAATTTTTTTACTAATTTATTTGACCAAGAGCACAAACAATTTTTGGCAAGTCATAAGATATACAAATAAATTGCTTAAAAAAACTATGAATAAACATGTCACGGTCAAAATGTAAAGAAAAACAATTCACAAATTATGAAACAAGTGGTGTAAAAATTAAGCATTGCACAAATATGTATTTAAAAATTAAGTGCTGTCCATTACCCCAATCATGATTCATGGCATCAAGATAGCATGACTAAAATTAATTAAATGTATAAAAATATGTATTAAATTTATTAAAACTGTAGTTTTAATAAATTAATGTTGGCATTTAAAATTTTTCTTGTACCTACGCATATCTTTTTGTTGAAGGATATGTATGTCTAGTTATACGTAATCCATAGTGTTTGTTATATTACTAAAATCGGCTATCTACTCATTACACCAAGCATCTCATCATCATTTTCTTCAGCCTTTTTAAATCGAACTGGTGCTTTAAAAACATTATCTATTAGCATGAAATAGTCGATATAATCGAAGAGGTATGCCCATTGCAGAATTCAATGTTATTAATTTAGTTGATTTTAATTGAATTTCAGAACATTGACGATCTACATGCAACCAATTCACTTATTTTGTACATGTTGCGACAATGACACAATAACAAGACATAACCACATTTATTGAATATAATATGTTCAGTACTCTTTGATATAACTAAACTTTTTCTCCCATGCGATGTTACTTTATGTTCTAATTCTGAATTGCAGTAAATTTTAGCCAAAACAAACACACATTATTGATACCATTTTATACTGCATTCCATATGGTTAAAACATAGTTGTACTCTGAATCGCAGTATATATTGTAATATCATATGACACGTAACTGGAAGTTATATAATAGTATACCAAGTATCAACGTACAGCTGTGCTGAATAATAGTACAGAATGCCAATAAGACTCCTGGTATGATAATTATGAAAATCAGAATTAGTCAAAAAGGTAAGGCAGTGTACATACACAAACAGGTCCTTCGGATCTTGCTCTTTCTACGTGTCAAAAAATAAGTGTGGAACACGTATATAAAAAAAGTTATTATATTCTTACAAACTCATGCACATGGCAAATTTTTTATAAAATGTCAGATATCTCGGAAACTCTTGGCTTTTGATATAAGGTACGTTACATATTTTTCGTTTATCCTTTCATCAACTTTTTGTAAATTAAATAATAAGATTTCATTTAAAATAACAAAGTTGGCACCTTCTTCCGTTATAACCAGAAGTTCCAAATGGTTAAAATTTCAATTGGACCCCCCCCCCCCCCCGATGATTACGTGTAGATGATATCCTAACCCGATGACTGTCTAAAGCATTACATTGAAAAACCAGCAGCAGAATAAATTCATATGTACTCATTTTACGTTGAATAGAATTCGCCTCGCCTCTATATATCAGCTGGCTTTTTATATATTAAATTTAAAGTTGATAAACACTGCTTTACAGATTTATAGTTTACATTAATAGCACTGATGAGGCAATCAAATTGGGACGCCCATCTTGTAGGACACAGGCTCTAAATAAAAAACATTATTTCGTCTACAGTTGTTTACAGTACAGTTGTTTAATATTGATGTACCTATTATGTATTCGATATACTTGGCATGGGCCCCTAGATGCCCGAGGCACTGTGGGGTCTTATCACCGCCACTGATGGAAACCTGTTTCGCATGGTTATACAGGTAGGTACTAAAACAACTAAAACACTGTCTTTAATAATTAACAAGGGCATATATTGAAAAAAATTCAACTGATTATTATGCACATATTTTGTTGGATTATTTACAAAAGGTATACCCATCTGCAAAAAGCCTTAAAAAAGCCATTTTTGGAATAAACAAAAAGTCAAGGTTTTTCATCTCAATTTAGTATATTTTTATCTTCCTATTTACGCAATCGTAAAAAAACGGTTTTCTACAATGGCTAAAGTCTTCTGTTAAATTCTTCTGTATCTATATCTGGAGTACCTCAGGGGTCAAATTTGCAGATTTTCTCTTATTTGCAGAATTTTCTCTTATTTGCAGATGCCGCAAAATATTGATTATACCTAAGCATATATTATTGAAACTGTTATAAAAAATAGACATTTTAAACACTCATTTTTAAATATTGTCCGTTATCGTTGACGCTTGTTTTAATTAAAAAATAATACAATCATAGATACAGAAAACATTTCTAAAATGTCAATTATAAATTGTACATATTTTAGTTATAAATATAATTTATTCCATGTTTTTATATAATAAATAAACTATGACTTCCTGAAAATGTCGACATGATCACATATTTTAGGCTTTGCATTTAAATAATTATGCTACAAATACCAGTTAAAAATCTAATATAAAATCAACTTGTAATATCAACATGATTTCCATGAATCTTCATATGAGTGGTAAGAGTGTTACTTTGGGTGAATTTCATCCCACAAACTTTACAGCTGTAAGGACGTTCGCCAGTATGAATTCTTACATGGATCTTTAATGTAGAGGCCTCTCTAAATGCTTTTCCGCAAAAGCTACAACAATGGTTCTTCTCACCAGTATGTATTCTACGATGGGACGTCATATGGGAAGATACCCTAAACTTCTTTCCACAGAAATCGCACTGGTAGGGTCTTTCGTTTGTGTGGATTCGTGTGTGAATTCTAAGTTCAGCAGCTGAGGCAAACGATTTCTTGCAATTCAAACAATTGTAGATGAGAGGTTTCTTTTCACCAGTGTGGTGCCTAGAGTGGTTCTTCAATTGTCCCCTGGTTGGGTAAGTCAGGCCACAGTTGCTGCACATGAAAGGACATTCATTTGTATGCTTACTTCGAATATGCCCCACTAAATTAAATTTTTGTGTAAAGGACCTTCCACAATCTTTGCAGGTGTAAGAGCGTTCGTTACTATGAATTTTCTTATGGGTATCTAGAGAACCACTATATGGAAACGTCTTTTGGCAAATATCACATACATAGGGCTTTTCTTTGGTATGTGTCTAAAAAAGTAAATATAAATCAGTGCAAGATCTCTGTGCCTATGAGCTTAGATCGATATGAATATGTATCATGACATTTATATAATTTCTTTTATGATAAACATAGTATCATCATATCATATCATCAGCAGATGGTGATTCAACGAGAAATTATGTCAAACCTTTATTTCTACATTGACAAAATGCATGTTCAAAATGTAGATCTCGTGCGATGTGCTTCAGCAAGTGAATACAATGATACCGTCTATGGACTATAGGGTATTTCAAGAATGTTTATTCAGTCGCGAATATTAACATCAAATTTGTATATATATACTGATCACTGTATATATATATTATACTGATCACTGGGCATATATAATGTATTCAACATTTCAATAGATTGGTAACAAAAAAATATATAAACTGTGGTAGCCATTTGCAAATGTCTAATAAAATTTTACTTACCTTCATATGAATTTGAACTTGATCATGGGTAGCAAAAGCTCTACTGCATACTGTGCAAGTAAATGGTTTTTCTCCAGTATGAGTTCGGATATGAACCATTAACTTATTTCTTTCATAAAATCGTAAACCACACTCATTACATTGATGCTTTTTATCCTTATTATGTTTACGGACATGTTTTATGAGATTGCCTTGCTCTAGGAAACTTTTATTACAGAAACTACATTTATGAGGTTTAATTCCAGAATGAATTTTCAAATGCCGCCGTAAAGAATAAATTGTTTTTACCTGTTTCTTGCAGATGCTACAATTAAATTTATTATCCGAATTAATTGAAACAGGGTTTTTATTGTGATTTGTATTTACATCATCACCCACATCCGAGCCTACATCTAATGGATCGTATTTATTATTTTTATAATCTACTTCACTAACATCTACATAAATATTACTTTCACTAATACATGGTTTTGCTTCTTGTGATTGTATAATTCTTCTCAATAATCTATCATTTTCTAGTGCTTTTATTTTAAAAGTTTGAAACTGTGTTAAATTTTCTATGCATACACAGCAAATTAGTTTCGGTAGACCATCATTTTCATAATACTGAAATATATCAATTTAATTAGTATAACAAAGTGTTAAAACTATGTATTTACCTCTAAGACTGTGATTTCTTGAAACAAATTTAAAACACTCTCTTCACATAAAGATTTCATTGTTGTATGTTCATTTAAACAAATTCTACAAACACTTTCTAAATTTATGTTACAATAATTATTATCCATTATTTATAATTTCATATTCACATCATTAAAATATATTCGGGGGGCATGACGGACACGGACTACACACCTGCTTCTGTTTACATAATAATATATGCATTTTTGTTTTTGTTCTGAAAATTGAACTTAAATGTCAGTGTTGTTGTTGAAATAGTTTTCATCACTGTAGTAGAGGTAGCGCTCGCTCCCTCTTCTATGGTAGTGTTGTCACATATTACGTAGTGTCACAGAATAAGAAGCAATTGCTTCTTATTTTGTGGTAGTGTTTCCATAAAACAACACAGAATTTGTTTTGTGGTCAGTTGGCTGTCACATCACAAACAATGCAAGGATTATAGACTAACAGGATTGCTTATCGGCCACGTGTTGTTAGACAAGATCTGACGTCAGCGGTTAAGTTCGGCCGGCATCTTTTTGCGCCAACGGTCGATTCCAAATTGATGCTTGGTCAGATAACACTTCTCTAGGCACGATGTTAATGTACAAATGACACACTACACAAACGCCGGGCAATACACCGGTGGGGCAATGAACCTACACCATACGTATCCGCTGACGTCAAAAGCGTGGTGGGGGGCGTACGAGATTTGTCTAACGTTGCGCTTATGGGGATAAGCAATCCTGTTTAGTCTATAATCGTTGGGGAGAATGCACTTCGACGAGTTCACTCAAACCAACAACCACATGACAGAGAAGAAGAGAAAAACAGTACGTCAACAAAAACTACACTTTATTTACAAATCTCAACAATTACAATATAGAAAATTTTGTTTAAAAAATCATTGTTTTCAGATATTTGTCCTCAAGAGCTTCATTTATGAAATTATAAAGTTATTCTGGTGTAAATAGTTTTGCATTTTTAGCTATATGCTCCGCGGATTTGCGTTTAAGACGCAACATTTTAAACGCACGTATTTTTAAATAACTATATTAATGCAATTGTTCATATTGAGTGTACTGAGCATTGAGTAGAAAGTCCAGAGAGATGATTTACATTTCAGTAAAATATGCCAGCAGTACATTTTCTGTACTGTGGAAGTGTATTTTCTGTCGCTACACGCCAATCCATAAAATTTGTGTACACATACACAATAGGTATTAGGCATGATGTAGTCTTAGTATCATGGGTATTAGGTATATTTGTTTTGCGATTTTTCGGGTAATAAATTCGGAAAAGAATTTTGCTCAAGCAGTCACCTTCACGTCGCGCTTATTGACTTATAATAACTCAAGTGAGTTATCATAACTCACGCTATTTGTTTATTATTTTTTTCGGAATTCAAAGTCATTGTGATTAAAACGTATGCTGAATATGCTGGTATAACATAAAATAAGTAAACTATTAATATTTAATGACTAATAATATTAATGTTTTATGATTTCTAATAAAAATTACTTTCAGACGGCTGAACTGATGTTAGTGTAAGAAGTATTTTTTCTGATAGTACAAAAGTGAGTCTTTCCGCAGATAGGTACCTATGTGGTCTTTCCAAGGCAACAAAATGAGTTTCAGATATTTTGAGTTCCGATATGGAAAATTTCATAAGATAAAATTAATGTTGCCAAAATACTAAAATGGGGATATTTAGTTTGGATGAAACTAGATTATTAAGATAATATATTAAGTTACCTACTGTATATAATAAGGTATAATAATAAGAGAAATTTTGAAAAATGATATTTGTGCAATATTTCAAATTTTTCCCACATTTTTCTTAAGGTTACAACCATTTGAATTTAAGTTTGGTACTTACCGTTTTTTTTTTAAACTATAAAATTTTCTAATTCTGTAACAGAGAAAAATCATGATTTTGTAAAAATGTACACTTATTTCCAAGTTATTCGACCTCATTATGGGGAATATGAGAAACACTTTTTAAAAATATTTTACAAACCAGACTTTGGAAATACCCAGGTGAGAAGGATTGGGTACGTTTCTGAATTTTTTCCGTTTCTTTGTTATGAATACCTATTTTCTATATGGTTATCTATATGGAATACCTATATGGTTCTAATTATTCTCTCTCAAAATATAATGTCGGTATACCTACCTACATACATTTCGTAATCGTAATATTAACCACTTCATATTTTAATTGTTGCTGGAAAGGGGCCGAATGAACTATGAAAATAAGCGGTCTAGTGCTGGGATCTCCCGTAGCCGACCGAATCTGTCTTCTCGTCGTTTGTAAGTTGTATGATGTGGCGGACTTTGAAACTGTTTGAAACAGACGGTTCGCTCGCACGTGAGACTTTAATAATTTATGACAAATTTATTATTGGGAATGAAGGCGTCATATTTTGCATATCTTATTTTTCAGTATGGTAGAACATTTTTATGCAACAAAAAATGGGAGTGTTCCCTATTGCTATGTACCTATGTTCTTTTTTATTAAATAAAGTAAATAAGCATTTTTTAGGACTGCCCATGAAAAACAAGTTAAAGGGCAGCAGTACCAATGGAAATGGAAATGAAAGAGATTCCTAAACAATCAAAGTCATCGAGTAATGGAGATGATGCAAGTGTCAAAAAGAGGAGAAAGGAGTTAACATACGATTTAATTACTACAGCTGCATCTGAACAGCTGAACAAAAGCAGAAGAACAAAAACTAAGAGAAGACATATTAGCGAGAAATCTAATATTGCAAGAAAATACCTTACAAACTGCGGTGCAAAAAGCGACTAATATAATAATTGTAGAATCGAATTTACGTATGGAACAATTATCCACTCCCATATTAAAAGAC
The DNA here is from genome assembly GCA_964058915.1 of Tetropium fuscum. NCBI lineage: Eukaryota > Metazoa > Arthropoda > Insecta > Coleoptera > Cerambycidae > Tetropium > Tetropium fuscum. Next base: position 752,099 of record CAXKVY010018474.1, on the reverse strand, counting down.
ATTACCCTCAATAGCAATAAAAGAGATGGGTTATCTTTCCCCTAGCACTTCTGCTAGTCTCTCTTATTTTATGGAAAATATTCAAGATGATGAGCAAAAATATGCAAAATTTTTGAAAGAAAACACATTCAGATGTAACATAATTTGAAGAAGAAAATTAAGAGACTGAATGATCAAGTGAGGTACTTTAAAGCCTTAAAATTTCAAAACTACATAAAACACTAAAAAAAAATAGAAATAGCTGCTCAAACTGTTTTAAACAAAGTATCTATTGACTGAAAACCAGATAGCTTTATTATCAAATAAAAAAAGAGAGTTAATTGGACCAAAGAGGAAATATCTGTAGCCTTTACGTTAGGTATTACAGTAAAAAATGCTATATTTCTTGAAAAACCAATTGCATTATCCATTGCCCTCATTGTCAACTTTAAAAGATGGACAATAATTGCTTAATGCAACGCCCCATGATGCTGAGGGAAAATAGGCACCACTCCGAATCTACAAATATGCTCATGCTTAACCATGGTCATAAGCTTAACTTAACTTAATAAATTATATTGTAAATTTATTTGAATGAAAATAACGTTTCAATGCTGGATATGACGGTGCTTATAATGGACTACAATTGTTGAATTAGAAAAAAAACACCCAATTCATCTACAGTAGATGAATTGGGTGTTTTCAATACACAATATAAATTTAGTAAAGAGAGTGAGGCGAGCCGGTATCGAGAAACTGATACGAGTTACTATTCTTCACGAGCTGTACTTACCTAATTTTTCTCCACTTCATTTGTGAGAATAAAAATATCATAATTTCAGATGTAAAAGGAAAACGCTTTATAATAACATTTTAAAAGTCCAAATGTAGAAATGCTTTAGAACAATAAAAACATTTACATATATATCATAATAATTTTAATTCAACAAAAAAATATACAATGATTGTATTGTCCTTGTAATTGTATTCTGAATTGTAACTAACAAATAGCAATATAATACCTATTTATACCAGGTAGCAACGGGTACCAGATAAATTATTACTACTCGGGCATGAAATACTTGGAACCTAAGTACCCAGTACCTGTTAATTACCAGTTGTCTGAAGAAACTTCATGAAAATAAAAAAACATACAGGATTGAGGATGAAAATTAAATAGTACATTATTCCAATAGTACAATTAATAGTACAATTGATTGTAGATGTGGCTGAACATCCATTATTATAATTATTACCTTTCTGCCACAGATAATTACAGTTATATGTAACAGATAATACAAATGGGTACCCGAGTATTAATAATATAGGTATTGGTATCCCTAGTAGATATAAAAGTTAGCTCTAAATTTCGCAGTGGCGGCTCATGGGTTCCGGAATAGGTGCTGTTTTTTTTTTTGCAAAAATCACTGAATCAGCTACATACATTTTCTGGACCGAATGGTGGAAAAATAACGGAAGTCCGCTTACATTTGCAAAAAATATACGGCATTTAGAAAACACTGTTGCAAAACTAAATTTAACCAATGAGCTAAACAATGAACAACAACTGTTCACTTCTTTAATTTTCGCCCGCAGACCAATTAAATGTCTGGATATTACACTTGCGCCCTCATAACACTGAGCGCTTAATATTGATTTTTTTTTATAATTATATCATTCCAAAGCAAGGTGAACAATAACTTTTCACATAATATTTTAATAATTGTTTAAAATTTCCACGACTTAAGGAATTCATATTTTCATTATGGCCACGAAAAGCCAACCCCTGTTTTCTTAAATACAAAACTGCGTCAGTTGGTAACTCCATAAATCGCCGATTTAATTGAACGTTTTCATTAAATTTTATATTGTACAAACGACTATTTTCTTTTAATGCATCGGGAATGGTAATCAAAGATCCTTCATGTTAGGGGCGAGCCTGGGTAACATCTAAAAAATCATCGATACCAATTTTATTCTGCAAACACATGAGTAACTTTTACCATGCACACCGTATAATTTGGTGCATTGTATAGTACCAGTCTATTATCACGTCACTACCATTTAAACTGTTGTGTGCTGTGGTCTCTTCCCTCTTACCAACATAGGCGCGCAATAATTTTACGGTTGCGGTGATATGACGGAATAGTATCTATTATCCAAATCTTGAAAGTTGGCGGATACGTCATAGTTATAAACCATAAGAATCACATCAGTACTGCACTAGTCAAATGTGTGTTGAAACAACTCGTCTGGATGTATACAAACTTTACTCGTTCCTCCCAATTTGAATATTAAATTCATGAAGAATTCTGTCAGTTTTAAAAAGGTGCAAGGCTATTGCGAGTACGGCGCGAGTTAAAAGAAATCGACCAGTTGACCGATATTATTCTCGCTAGAGTTACGATGTATGAAATTGTGCCCTCTCTCTCTTTTTCATTCAGCAGCTTACAACAACGTTAGGCGGATATATTAACAGTCAGATATAATGGACTTCTTTTTGTTGTCTCTAGTTTTATTATTTTCTAACGAAGAACACTCGAACAGAATATGTTGTAGATTACATATAAATTAGTGACGTAACTGCCAACTTTGAAGATGTTGATATTACCTATTATTATTATTATTATTATTAATTGTACTTGCTTCTAATTAATACTTTTTATTATAAATAATAACTTACATATATTACATTATTAATACATTGGCTTGAAAAATAGCCATTATAAATTGTGAAAATAAAGGTGAATCGCCGCTTCACTTCCTTCCCCCATGAACTGCCATTGAAATTTTGGTAATAAAAGTAAATACATTACTTTACTACTACAAATAATATAATTATTAGTGATGCAATGATTACGGTTAATTCACGATTATTTCTGACAAACGGTTAACCGTAACCGTGATTCTTGGGCAGTTTTTTGATGGTTATTCACAAGGTCATGTTGTCATGCTGACAATCGGATCGCGACGTTATGGTCTCGGCAACCAGCTCTGCTGCCACACGTGTACCTATCAGATCACAAAGATGGGCCAATGGCCATTGTCGAAGCGCTTGGGTCAGGCTTTTATGAGTTGAGACAGTCTGTATTTGTATTTTTGTTTACGTGTTTTGTTTACGTTTACAACTTTATTTTATATTTTATTTTAACACATATATAAGTGTCATGCATGCCGCTAGTAACATTGTCATTGTAAAATTAAAATGTAAATAAATTAACTGTAAAAAGAGAAAATAAAATATTTTGTTTCCATTTTTTCAATTGATTTAGTTGAACTGTAACCGTACGATTATTAGTTTGTTAATCGTAATCGTAAAAACCATAAATAACTGTTGGATCACTAATACTTATTAGTTTATGTTGAGAAATATTTAATCTGACCTCCTTATATTCCAAAAATTAGAACTAACAAGTATATATGCAACTTCTTTGATGTTGCTTAGCATGTCTACTTTAAAAGGTCTAGCAACAAAACATTACTCAGCTTGTTCCTCAGTATATACATCATTCTTATAACTACCTTTTCCCTATCAGAGAAGAGTAAGCTATATAGAAAAATAAATAAATACATAATTCAGAGATAATTACTTGCAAAATCAACAATTTATACTACAGTTAGTAAATAAATGACATTGACTTACATACATGTTCAGCAGTTCAACTCACTATAAATATCCAGTGGTGTAATATTTCTTAACTGATGATATCATTGCCATAAGGACACATCATGTACAGTTGAAAAGTAAACAGAGATTATTATTTACCCGAAGTGGCAGTCTATCCATTCCTTAAAACACTGCATCAGATACTCTCTATCCTTCCCCTTAAGAGTGTTTAACAGTGAGGTTATGGGACCCTTTGTATGGCTATATGGTGGGAATTCTTATCAGTATGAATATGTATGAGTCACTTGTCAATAATTTACTAAATGGTATAGCCAACAACTTTTTTATTCTTAAAAGATAATAACATTTCTTAATTTTCCAGGTTTCATTTATTGATCATAAACATGTTTATCGGTAATATTGGAAGGAAATTTTAGTCAGACTTGTTTATAATAGCTATTTTAGTGAAAAATAATGTGCAGATTAATGAATCATTATGCGAGGCGCTAACAAATGTAACAATACCTACCAAAAGTATGACCATGGATTTTCATTATTTGTTTATTATAAAATAAAAAAAAACAGTATAATCAAAAAACTAGTATTCAAAAAAGTTGAAACTTATTAGACTAGATTATTTATTTCTCTTTATTTAGAGCTTTAATAAATTCCTCCAACCTCTCTTGTATTTGACGTACTCTCTCTGAAAAATTCAGCGCATTTTTATGAAGTAAATATCGTATTTAATTACTTACTTAATTCTTCTGCTAATGTGACTCTTCTACCAGTAAGTAACTTGATTTTTGTCTCAGAATCCTGACTATAGTCTTCTAAGACCTCTTTAATTTCTTTATCCAATCTCCTAGCTGAAAATTTAAAATTAATTATAACCCTTTGTTTCCAAAGCACAAAATTACCTTCACGATTTGTAACTTGTTGCCTTAAAGCATTCGCTGTCACTTTCATCATTTGTTGAACTCTGTGGAATAAAACTACCTCGGAACACTCAACATCTGCTTGCTGATGATATAAATAAAATGCCTTGCGACAGTCATAAGCTTTGCCAAGAGCTTGTTTTAAGAAATGCCTTCTATACACGGCCTGCCATACTTCTCTTACAAATTCATTATCTACTGTGACATTGTTACGTTGTAAATTATTTCTTATTGTTGTTAACTCATCGTAGGTAAGCGTAGGGGGATGCTTCTAAAATTAAAGAAATTAATTCAAGGTTATCTTAAATTCCCAAAAATATAATGAATCCGTTCAAGCTACTTTTGAGTTAACAGAGCATTTTATAAAGTATAATGTCTAACGAAAGCAAAGCGAAATGAAACATTAATAGTTACTTATTCTTATAGTTCTAACTAAAGATAGATTTTTCTAGTACGTTGGTACTAATATTTTACATTACAAAATGATTGGTCAGTTGTAAACCATTTTAAAATCCATCCATGGGACTAATTTTTGTTGAAGCATTAAAATTATACCAAATATGTTGATATTAGTTAGAAATGTAAACCACAAAAAAGTATTTAAAAATTAAATTATAAAATGAAAATATTATTGTAACTCTCGACCTCTGAGGCACATGTGAGACGGTCAATTTGGTGAAGTTTAAGGGTATGATATATCACTCGTTATCAGAGAATTATCTCATTATCTATTCTCTACAAAAATGGTTCATATACAACAGACCATTATTACACTACACAACAAAAATGTAATATATATTACTCTGATCATAAAAGTTACAACCAAGCCTGACCTTGCCTTCACTGAAAGTTAATCTATCCATCGCAGTCCATTAAATGACAGTTAAGTGGATGAAAGTGGAGAGCGCAGATGAACATTAATTAAAATTGTTGTTAATACTATTTTTTTATTAATTTCCTGTCGTGTAAATAACATATTTCAGTCGTACTATTTTGTTTCTCGAAGTTTATAACTTTACCCTCATTTTTGCATATATGACCTTTCATATGCATATGCATAGGTCACTTTTGGTCACAGGCTTGGGTAACGTTAGGTAAGACAAGTGACAATGGCCAACAACGCATGTAGGTTAATATCAACAAACAACATATATTATATATGTTGATAATGCTAAAATCTCCCTTTAGTTTGAAATATAAAAAGAGAATGGACTTTAGTTGTAACGGTCATTATTGATCCAATGCAACCATACATTTGTTTAATAATTCCTACCTCGTTCGAGTACAAAATTTTGTCGACTTCATTTTTAACTGTATTACACTTCGTTTGGATTTCTGTTTGGCTTCTCCAATACAACCATCTCTCTTTAGCGGAAGGACCTATCAGCCGTTTTAAGGCATCCTCACTATCTTTTAATTTCTCTTTTACACTGGACTCCAAAAATTTAACAGCCTGATCCCAGTCCCTCTTATCAGCAATAGTACGATCTTCTAAAGCGTTCAATTGAATAACTCTGAGCATTTCTGATGCCTTGTCTTCCCATGAATGTCTGAGCATAGCTTCTGTTACAACAGCTTCTTTCAGTTGATCAAAAATGTCGTCGTGATCTGGTGCCGTGGCGGCTTTCTTCATAAAACATTCAAATTCAGACTTTAGAGTTTCCCAGCCAGCTTCGACAGATTCTGCAGGTAAGGCAGATTGCGTCCACTGCCGTAGTTTTATGTCCACGGAAGTGTTAAATGTTTCTAAAAGCAATAAATGTTTTGTACTTTTTCGAAAAACAAATATTTTTATTTCTGTACTGTATATACATACATAATTCGTTAGAAATATTTTCTTTAAAAAAAAATTAATAGTTTTTTGACACTAGTAAAAAGTGACATCATACATAAAGTAGGATAGAAGTTAAATGTCATGATGACATTAAGGGTCGGTTTTACCAGTATAATTTAAATTACTAAATGTAGATTATCACAATTATTAAGTAGTTATATACAATTATAACTAGGGATCGGCATGTATATGATAATTTGCCGCGCTATCATACAAGTGTTTAAGATAGGAACATGTATACAAGATAGCAAGGAAAATTTTCTGCAGATATTCCAGTCCCATGTTGTATTTGGCAAGAGAATCACCTGAATTAATAATTAAAATAAAAAAATTACCATAACATTAAATTAGACTTTTATTTTGACAAGCCAAGTTGTCACTCATTTTGTATTGATAAAGTAAAGTGTTAAAATGTGTTTGCGTTTTGCATTGATAAAAGTACACTAAATAATATTATAAATAATTATTTTGTACCCGATTTTGTGCTAATAAAATTACTACCTACTATACAGTCTACAACTTCGTTAATCTGGTAGTCAAGGCAATCGAATATTTCTTTAGGGGAATTATCAAATATCGCCCGTTGCCAAGGCAGAAAATATCCATGAAATGGAGATTTTATTGTTTGTCAATAAGATAATGGATTTTTGTTATTGGCACACTTTAATCATGTGACAGATGAGGGCAATTCTCATAATAATGATAATTAAAAATATAATTCAAATATCCATTATTAGCATAAATGTTCATTGTGTAGTTTAAGGGCAGCAAGAGCTACTGCTTAAACTAGTTTAAGCCCAGGTTAACAAGAACTTTTACTGAAAGTTTAAACTGTAGCTTTTTGCCAATTTAGGACCTCATGCAGGAATTGGTGTATTTTAAATACATAGTGACTGGACTATAGTATATGATATGAATATCAGTCATGAGTAATAATATATCAAATAAATAATGAAAAATCACTAATTCCATGAGTTTGAATAAACATAAGGATCACAAAAACTCATTTGCTACTGCCAACTATTACTTAAGGTAGATCTAGTTGTTTGTATCATTTTATGAATCCGTCAAATAAAATGTCTCCCAAAAATGAGATAATCCGAGCAATAATGTCAATTTATGGGGTGAAAACAATGTTTAGTAAAAGAGACTTTATAATTATATATGTTGCAATATTTGGTGATAGCCCTGTAGAAGAAGAGATAAACTTTACATTTAAAAATACTAAAGATATTTTGGAGTTAGAAGATTTGGTAAAGGCTCTAAATTCCAAAATTAAATATATCAATGACACCGAGTTGCACATTCTAGAACTGTTTCGAGGACTGGATAAAAGTGTAAAATGTTATATTACAATAGAAGACCTAATGGCAGCTTGGAAAAATACTAAAATACCTTTCTCTATGAAACTATTAGCAGAGTGCTTTCATTTAATAAGTGAAAATACTTTACTAGACTACTTTACTTTTCGGAAAATGTTTCTAAAATATACTTGAGTTTAATTGTGAAGCTAATTTTGTAATGAAATAATTATGAGATGGTACATTATATGGATATAATGTTATAAGAAAAATGCTGAAATAATAAAATATCATATTTTTATTCCAAATTATTACCTGCCCTTAGGATTAAGTAAAAAAGTCAGTTAATACCTGCAGAGCCAGTTTGAGCAGCAGGGATGTAAATATTTTCAAAGACATGGGTGGATACTTTCTCCCAAATCTTATTTAACAGCCTTTCTTCCCATTGCTTAGGACTAACTTGCGACAAATTAATAATTTCATCTAAAATCTCCCCTCTGGCTTTTTCAAATAGCTCGTCTCTGTCCTGCTCTCGTAATCTGGGGAAATTATTTTTCCATTCTGACTCTAAATTGAATCTTCTTGCTTTGAAAGCATCAGCTTGTTGTTCCACTGTTTCTCTTACCATTTTCCAGAAGCAGTCAGCAACTGCTAAGCTCAGATTTCTTGTCGTTACCTGAGTCGACTTTATAACCCCATCTCTGAAAAAGATTTCTCTTAAATTATGCCCAAAATTGTTCAGTAATTTGTAATTTTTAAGCTATAGAGAAAAATGAACATGAATATTTCATTTATTTCATTGTACACCCTTCCTGTATTTGATTTCACCTACTTAAAGAGTCTAGATCCCCTAAAGAAATTTTCTTCATAATCCTTTATTGTTTGTATAGAATCGTCTTTTCTTCCCCTGCCAGTCACAACAGCAAAATATCCCAATGCTTTCATAGGGAACAATTTTCCTGATAAAATTTTTCTGATCTAAAATACAAATTGAGCATTATTTTAAGAGATATATTATTTAACCCTTCCGTTACGGGCAACTCTGCAAGCTACTGTGCCCCTGTGTAATACTTTCAATAGGGCTACCAACCACGTGGTTGGGTTATTTTCACAAAGTAAAGAAAGTGATATAGGGAAATATAAATGTTGTGCAAGTAAAGTGTTCAGTTAAAGTGTGTATAAACTGTTTTTCACATTATAAAAGTTGTGCACAGAGAACTACAAACCTAATAACAATAGGTACAAATAAGGTGTCATATGTTATGAAAAAACAATTGATACCCTCCAGGATCTGCAGAAACCATCCAAAGAAGACAAATTACAACTGGAAAATAAATATTTAAAAAAAATTATTATATATATTCTTATTATTATATTCTTTAAGAAAATAATAATTTGTTAAAGGAAATCTTTCAAAATTTAAACGAGCAATTGAAGAACACTGATCTAAACAGCCTAGTGGAAGGAAAAATATAGTAAAAAAAGATACATAAATAAAAACTATATCAGAACAGACAACATCTAAAAAAGTACCAGAGATGAACTTACAGAGATGAAACCAATGACAATGACTCACCAACATCATAATATGCAGAAAAACATATCAAAACATTAGAGAAAATAAACAATTCGAACTATCAGCAAGTAATACTGTGGAAACAGGAATTACAGGAAGTGGAATCATTGACATACTACAGTCAAATGGCAAATAAAATGACAACATCAAGAGAAACTAACTTAGAATACAATGAAGTCAGCTTTGAGCTTTGAACAGACCCTGTTATAAAGGACAGGGCTATAACGTACTTGGCTAGTGGTCTGTTCAAACTCCCATAAGAGGCCTATAGAAAAAGTTTTGTTATAGCGGACCCTTCTATAACAGACACTCGTATATAACAGACAAATTTAAGTGCCCCGAACCTGATATCAATGATTAAAACGGACGCGATAATTAGTGGAGTTCGTTTGCATTTAGAGCAGTAACTGAGAAACATTGCTGTAACATGAGTGGTGTTTAAATAATGGTCTATTAGTAAACACAAATAAAACTTTGTTTTACCCAAAAATATTACTGAAAATTTTTGTCATCAAATTAAATAAAAAGTCAATTGAACAGACTATTTCCATAAAATTCTTGGATCTCACAAGTGCATCATAAAATTACTAGGGAAAATCATATAGCGAATCTATGTTTTATCACATGTTTTATTATTAGACAGTTGCGTTCTACTTTATGTTTGGACATATCAAAATTAGTTTACTATGGCTTAGTACAGTCAACAATATCATATGGGTTAATGTTCTGTTGAAATGCAGCGCATATGAATAAAACTTTACTCTGGAAAAAAAATTATAAGGTGTATAGTAGCAGGCTTTCACCCATTAACATCCTGTAAAGAAATATTTCTTGAAATGTCATTTTTGACAGTTCCATGTTATGATGTGTTAACTACAGATATCAAAAAAAGAGAAAAACCAGTTATAAAAAACAATGTAATTCATAATTATAACACACGACATAGCGTTGACATTCATCAACCGTTGTCCAGACTAAAAGTAGAGCAAAACTCTCATATATATCAGGGAATTATTTACATACATTTAACAATTTTAAAACTACACTGTATAACTATTAAGTAAAATAGGCCTTTTATTTTGTGAATGAATATTTATGCTCTTGATTATGTGCATGTGTGCGTGTATGAATCTTTATTCTTATTGAATGTCGTATACTTTTTATGTATGTATGTTAGTTGCTTCTGTAGTAATTATTTGTAGTTTTATCTACCTATGACAAGACTAGTCCAATAGGTTTTAAAATTTATATTATTATTATTATACTAAGGAAATCAGTTCAAAAATTAGTTTCCCTGTTCTGAACATGAAAAACAAGATTACACCCACTACTCCCTTGATCTATCATAGATTAAGTCACAGAAAGGCGGGTTATTTCCCATTTTATAAACTCCCAACACCTTAAAATATAAAATAAATAAATTGAACCTGACCGTCCAACGACCACAATACGTGAAATACGCTTATGTTAAAACACGGCAACCGCACAGCACAAGTAGCATCGACCATGAAAACAGGGCCAACGTATCAAAAAGGTTAAAGCATATTAGCTATATACATACTCTATTTGGGTCAGCTAAATTTTCTTCTGCCATATCAACTTTGGTTAAAACAAATATGGTCCTCTTCCCGTTTGGATCACAACTAGCAACTATATCAGTAACATTACTTCTTTCCGCATCAACTGACCCATCCTAAAATGTATATACTTACTCAAATATTTATATAAAAATATAAATATTTTACGAGATACTGCTAAAAATCATGTAAATATTGTACCTGTATACATAAAATTATGGCGTTGGGATTATTCATGTAAGCTTGAGTCATTTGTTTTATACTGTCTCTTGTATCGGCAGCCATATCTGTAGTTTGTGTCTAAAAAATAACGAGAATTGTATTACAAATAAACTGTTGTCAATTAATGCATACCGAAATTATTCCAGGTAAATCTACTAAAACCATCCTTTGAAGACCAGGACCTGTAATAATACAACTATTTTATTAAATATAGCTGACTAGAAAAATAAAGGAAAATAATCTATAATTTTTTACTTTCCCGGCTATGTTGATATTGACTTACAACAATGTGTAAGTGAGTAAGGGGACCGCCTACACGCATGACCGGTAAGATTTCGATATTCGAAGTTAAGCAACGCGGGCGTTGGTTGGCAGTTGGATGGGTGACCGAGGCAGGCTTGGGCGGACTGTGGCAGTCTACCTGGGACCTGGGAACACTCAATACATCTGCCGCGTGGTCCCTGATAAGTGGTAATGAGAACCAGAGTAATAAATCTCGGTAACTCAGAATCATAGTATCATATATGAAATGTGTAGAGACTGCCACCAAGCACCCGTAATAAATCGGATGGTTTGAAGAAAAGTACTCAAGTAAAAAGGAGGAATGCACAAAGGGCCTAATGAGGCTTAAGTGTTGTAGTGGAAGTGTAACCACTACACTCCGACCATATACATACATACAAGTGAGTAAGTGTTAACCAGAATATAAAAATATGATTATTTATTTTATCTACGACTGTTTGGATAAAAATCTACTATGAAATTCTTTTAAGTTAGATAATGAAACTCATTTACTAACTTGGTTAGATCATGAAACATTATCTAACTCGATTAGGTAATGAAATAATTATCTCATTTTTTTCAAATTTTCCAGCAACAAACAAAGAAATTACAAAATTCAAAAATTTCACGCAATTTCATTTTTCACACAAATTTCACACAAAATTTAACAAAATTCACAAATTACAACACCTATAGGAACGATCGGTCAGCATTAACGAGTAATAAGTCAAGAGGAGTCCTCATTGCCGTCAAAAAGCAATATTTTTCCAAACTTATATTACTGTGAAAGAGACCTTGAACTTTGAAGAACATTGAACAAGTTTTTGTTGTGATTAGCCATCAAAACAACGAATTTTTAACAGGATGTATTTATTTTTGTCCAATGACCAATATAAGACTATACAAGAATCACTGTACAAGTATTACTAGTATATGTGAAAATTCCCCCCCCCCCTCGAGCGGCAACCCCCCAAGGTTGCAAAGAGGGAAACCAAATTTCATCTCTTTCCGACCTTTTGGGAATAAAAACCCCCCATTGCTTGGACTATGGTATCATCCTAGATTTAATATTTTGTTATTCTCCAGAAATTACTATAGTACCTACTTGCTGATGAATGTTTATTAACTTGTGATGCTTATATGTGATGATATCCAGCATTACTTCTCAAATTTATTATTACTGATAAGTATGAAAAATTTGTTTCTGATATTTATTATTTTGATTTTAAACAAGCTGATTATAACTTAAACTATTCTTTATCTATCTGGCATTGACTGGAATTATTTGCTAATGATACTGATGTTAATGTTGCCATTGAAATTTTTAATCACACTTTATTCACAGCAATAAAAATTCTTGTACCTTATATAACTCGAAAAATTCAAAATTTCCCGCTGGTTCTCACTTGAATTAAAACAGCTCCAAGAAAAAATAACATAGAAAATTCAAAACGAGGAACGAATAGGACGATTACTTAGTATTTTCTTGTTTTTGTAATTAAATAAACTAAGTTATTTATTTTCGTTCAATAAATTTTCTCAAAATGAGCATTTTGATTACAATGGTGATTTAAAAAAATGTTTTAAATCATGATTTAAATTAGCCCAAACCTGGTATTTTGTAGGTAACATAAAAATGGCAGACATACCTTTGACTGTCATGGAAATAACTTCACTTGAAACAGTCTTTCCACCTCTTACGCTATTTCTCATACGTAGCTCAACCTCTTTACGCAAATCTGCTAGGTCAGATTCTTTAGTAAGATCAAACTCCCTTGAGGAATCTCGAAACTGAGCTACATGGTATGGCCCTTCTGACAGAGTTACTTTTACAGGAGCTCTGAAAATATTTGAAAATAAATATTTTGTAGAATTTATAAAACATTACAAATAATTAACATGCACTATTGGGCACACGCTAGTACCTCATTGCAATCTGAAATAAATTAATGTGGCCTTGATAAAGCCATGTGGCCATTTAGAAAATTGAACTAATGCGCACTTTGTAGCTAAATTATTCAGGTCTGAAATATACTAAGTGGAAATGGTGAATGTAATAACACTAAATTTAAAAAAATTAAAACCTAAAAAGAAACAATTTTGAAATTATCATATGGGCAATGTGAAATATTAAAAAACATATCCAAAACGCACTTTACTAATAAAAATATTTTATTTATATACAGTTGGTATCATAAAAATCAAGTCAAGAGGAAGGAAATTTAATTTTTAATTATTAGTGCCTGTAAAACAGGTAACCTTCATGAAGTCCAGACTTAAACCCGAGTGAAATGTATGGGGTTTAATGGTTAGAAAGATGGGTAGACAGACTCAACTTCAACCCCAGAAATTACAACCAATTGCTTGAATGTAATTAAGAAGAATGGAAGAATTTGGACGAAGATTATATATTATTTTCAATTTAATCCATTCTATGCTAACGCATTTACAGCTAGTGATTGCTGCAAATGGTGGAAACACAAAATATTAAATTATTTTATTATCTTTTCGACTATTAATTAATGTTTAATTAACTAATTACATATCTGCTTTAAAAGTGAAGGGCATTTTGTTTTTTATGACTTTTTTCATATTATTCATAATGATAAATGTGAATACAAATAACTTATTGTGGAAAAATTTGTTTGTAATTTTAAAGAACTACAAGTAAAGAATAAAAAATTTTTATGAGAAATTAAAAATAAAAATTCCTTTCCCTTGACCCAATTTTTATGCCACCAACTGTACATACTTTTAAAAATATTATTAATTTGGTTTTTATTTTGTACTTATATACCATTTTTTATCTCCAAATTTGTAAATAAATAAAAATCTACAAATTTTACTTTGCCCAAAACCAGGTGAGCAAGAAATCTTAGTTTGCTTGTAGAACCAATTTTTCACTTTGCCCGCCAGGATTTAGTGGGTAATAAAAAAATCACCATTCCAGCAAATGGAAAATTAGGAGCCCCCCCCTCCTATTGTTAAACATGTTGAAATACTTCTAAACAACATATGAAATATATTTGAAAAATAGATTAAGACAAGAAAGATTTACCCACTCGAAATATTAAAATATTTCATCAAAAACACTAAAAGTGGTTACAACTTGCAAATGATTTTAGCTGCAGCGGCCATATTACATTCAGATGTCTCAACTAGATGAAGGTAACTTATCATCGCACTAGAAAATTTGCCCGCCAATTTTAAAATTTCACTTTGCCCGACCTTCCTTTACTACCTTACGAAACTTAAGGTTTAGAGGTATGGAGGGCTTGGTTAAACCCTGCAAGATGTGCAATGTGCCATTTAATTTAAAGTCACATTTCACATTTAATACGTTGCTATGAATGTGTGTGCATGAAAATAAAAGTGTTGTTTGAAAATAAACTGAAATTATGGAAAGTAGTTCTTGTAGCTACTGCTACTGCTACTACTTGTAGCTCTTAACTAAAATATTTGTGAAAGTATCAGAAAGTTATGTGAAGGAAATTCTTGGAAACCAATTTTCGAGGATGTATTAAAAAAATTATTTCACTTGGTTGTAAACATTTTGTTTGATTTGCAAAATTTGCACCAAGAAAAATTTTGTATACTTACATATTTAATAAAACTAAACATGCATATAAATATATAACTTTATGTTCAACAAACCAAAATACCTCGTCATCATTTCACCAGCGCCTCTAGGAAAAATCCTAGCCTGAGCAATCATTTCCAAAACAGACGTTTTTCCACTGCTTTGATCACCAACTACAACTACCCTTGGCAGCTGATCCTGAGTATTATATCCACTGTCAAAATCTGCCAACTCATCCAGAACCTCACTGTACATATCAATAAGACTTCTTTTAACTTTCCTTACACTCGGTTTCCGACCCTGTTTTAATAACAGGTTCTGCTTACGCAACTCCTTATTTTCTTTCTCAACACGTTCTAATTCTCTTTGGTATTTAATTTGGGTTTGCATCATTTCATTTTGGATATCGTTCAGTCTAGTTTGGGCTTCCTTCCTAGCTTTATCATCATTACTTTCAGTACGTGCAAAAGGTGATGCATATACAATGCTATTCCCGGTGATCTCCTTTTTTGCTTCTAAAATGGCTTATAATGATTATACGCAGTAGAAATTATAGAACATATAAAAGCATACCTGAGTACAGTCTGTCTATAAATTTGAAGAAAGCACCTAAACAGAGAAAATTAAAAGTGAAGATTGTACTCAGATATCAGTAAGATGGGTTCTGTTTACCTTTGACATCTTTAGAATCTTTTTCCTGAGCTTCAGCAGCTGCAATAGCATCATCTAATCTCTGGTCAAACCAATTTCTAAATTCATTATATTTGCCTTCCGATAAAGCTTTAATTCTGGGATCTAAGGACAATTATAATATGCATAAGATGTTACATAATATCGATATCGGTAGGTATCATGATATACAGACAACGATATGCCAGGCTGCCGAACAAAAATTGATCGGTCTCTGCGCATGTAGCGCAAAGACGTTTTTGTGGAGATTGCGCGTGAGAGCACGATACAGAAAGCATGATACTGTGTACCGTCTTACGGAGTGACTGGAAATGTCTTGTACCTGACGTCACTGTCGCCTGCGCGCTGACATACCGTTGTGTGTGTACTGTGGTAGGTATGTATGTTCATTGAGTGATAGTGTAGAAGTGACAAATCAATTCAGTAATTGAAAATTTGAAACCGGCTATAAAACCATATAAAACCATTATAAACCATTATAAAACCTTTATAAAGAAGTATATTTAAACAATGATTCATTCATACAGTAATTATATATCACATAAATATCTATTTGTTGTACAGGATAAAGATATGTCTAAATTGTTATTATTAATTCAAATTCAACCTCACTTATTACTTTCCTTTAGGCTATGGTTTTAATTTGTAGTTAAGTTTTAAATATAATAGTCTTACAGAGGTCCCTAATTTCTGGAGATTGCCGCCTTTATTTCAAATTCAAAAAATCTTTGCCCCATATAATAGGATCCAAGCGTTATTTATGGATTTTAAAATGGAAATGGATGTGCAATATGTGTAATTTATCAAATATTATACTATTTTAGTTCACTGAAATTCCGGTAAGGGCACTGAAGTAATATACATCTTTGAGTATAATGTTTATAATTTTCATATATTGTTGCGTCATAAGTCTGGCAACGTCGTAATCTATTTATAGACCTAATTATACAATTATTGTGTTTACGATGCCGGCAAGACATAGTGAACATAAAAATGTCGAAGTTGAATATAAAAATCGAATTATTTTGGCCCTATTTGTGAATATACTTTTTACCCTAATATCATAGCATGAATGACGACTGAGATATAACCGCTCCGTAGTCTTAATTAATCACCTGGTATATATATCATAGTTACAATATTATATTTCCAATTGATATAGGTATCCTGATTTTATCAATTTTATTATATATTACATTCATTGAAAAAGTTGAAAACTCTGGTATAAGTTCTGGACGGTATAATACTGCAATCGTCCATGGTAGGTATAGGCGTAGGAGTCGTTTAATGTCTTAAATCATTTTCTTAAGTTCAATGGACAGTGTTTGGCAGGTAGATAAGGTCACACAGGGTCCGGATGCGAGACAATAATTAAAAAACGTTGAGAGACTACCAGGACTAAATAGTAAAAAATAATGTCTTGTCTTTGTACTATTTTGTTGTAAATTTAATTTTCTAGAAGAAAAATTGTTATTTACTTAAAAATGCGGCAGAATATTTCCTCAAATTATATGTAGCGTAAATTCCCGTGACTTGCAACACTTTTCAACTAAGTCAAATTATTGACCATCTGGAATCTGGAATATGTTCGGAGTGCGGATCGAGATCCGCTGCACTTAGGCCCCATTGGGCCCCTTGTGCTTCCTCCGTGAGGGAAATGTCTCCCTAGGTCATCGACCAGCCCAATGTTGTACAAAAGGTGATGATGTTGCCCAGGGGCATTTCCCTCAAATTGGCCATAGAAGGCCAACGTTCCCCCAATATGGATTCTCTGGTCGATGACACGGCAAAACATTCGCAAAGTACATGCTCGATCGTTTCATCTTCTTGTTCACATCCTCTGCAGATGGGTGTGTCACTTTGTCTCATGTTATAGAGGTGTTTCCTTACCCGGCAGTGTCCGGTTAGGATTCCTGTAACAAATCGTAGTTTACCCCTGGACATTGCCAGATAGTTCCTCGCCGTCTCTTCGCTGGGATATCTCAAGAGATTTCTGGCCAGCTGACAGCTACTTGTTTCATCCCATAAATTATTGACCATAATTTTTAATGTTTCTGGGTTTAAAAATTGTCACTATATGGGTCTATACTCTATCCAAGGAGAGAATGGACTTGCTTTGCGCATCGGCGACTAAAGAGGAGGGGCTCTGTAACGAGCTACGCAGGACCGTCATTCGATGAAATAAGTATAGTATGAGAATAGTATGCGTATTAAATAAAACATATTTATTATTATATTTCTTTACCTGGCCTCTTTTATTCTTCTTAATTGGCGATAATGGTGGATTTACCTCGTCTCTGGCTGCTGCCATTCTTAAAATAAATTTAAAACTTATTTCACAAACGTAAACAACACAACTAAAATAACCGTACTTGCGAGACTACAAATACAAACTGTGAATAGGTAGGCAGTAGTAGGTACTTTATATAATTAGGTACCAGGTAGGTATCGGACCCAGGCGCCGGCCCTGGCTACCTGCTGAGCCAATTAAGAAGTTGAGGGCGTTGAACTAATGTTCTAAGGGGCGGAGTTCTGACCAAAACAGACGAATTTTCGCTCGAGTGCAAGTCCATTCTCTCGTTGGATACAGTATAGATTTGTAGTTAACATAAGACAAAGTTTTATCAACTTGAGGTATATTCACAAAAAAAAAAGTGGGTTTTGTAGCTCAGGAACGCGGTGCTCCATACTTGGAACAGTATCTTATTTTAATGGTAAAATCAAGTAGTATAACTCGGAATTGCACTTGCAACGCTAAATATGTTTTAAAAAACATTTTTTTCTTAAAAAATAAACTTTTTTTGCATATATTTCTACAAAAATATATGCATACTCCTTTACAAAAGGATAAATACGGTAAAACAACTAGAAATATTCAAACTCAAAATAAATTTTCTAAGAGTATTCCCTCCATTACTTATCGCATGTAATGTTTTCTGCAATGGTTCGTCCCTAAAGTTCCGGTAATTACGGACGCCTATAGCGTTCTTCTTTGTACTTGCCAAGAATACTTTCTGCTATTATCCCATTACTTAACAAAACATGAAATACATTTAGTATTGTCTATGAGAGAAGTTTTCACCATATATTTTTAAACGTATTATTACATTAAATCAAATTAACTGGAAAATGTTGTAAATTTACAATTCTTGTTGCTGTAGGCAATACTAGACCTACTTTGAGAATGTCTGGTGTCCGACTAAACATTTGCACGCAAACCACCACACATGGTGACTTTTATAATCACCACAAATTGTTGCAAGTTAGGGTCGTGTTCCAAGTCACAGGCATTTACGGTACCTAACAAATAATACATATATTATGATCTAGTTATCGAAGGGATCACAGAGTCTTAATAATTTATTTTAAAATTACCCGAAATAAAAACTCTTTAATTGATAGGTCTTTAATAACTCAATGTAATGAGAACTTTTATCTGCCCCTTCATCATCTGGTTTTGACAAGCAAATAGAAGGTCTTGGTATCGCAAGCGATAAGCAGCAGAAACTCTACCAGGAAACATAAGTACATAAATCGCAACATACCATGGATACTGTACCAGCCCCTTGAATCATTTAGGAATGTACAGAAGATTATGTAAATCAATGTTGCATTATATAATACACAGAAAACTTAATAGGTATCTATCCAAGCAGATAGCAAATATCGATATTGTTTTATGGTTACTAACAATTCACTGAATGAGGTGGCATAAGTACGACTGCCAAGTGATTCTGCCGGTTTCGTTTAAGTTGTGTAGAAAGTAATTTGATATATTTAATCGATATGTATTTATAATAAAATGACTTACCCAACTCAATATTATTCTTAATATTGTCCTTAAAATCTATTAGGTTACCTCTCCACTCTTGCCATTTATCATTATCAGGTAATACTTCTTCAAGCCACTTTAAATCAGGCAAACCATTTTTCCAATCAGTGTATTTCTAAAAAAAAGTGTTAAAAAATGTTAGGAATTAAAAAATTCTGTTTTTACCTGCTGCAATGCTCCTCCACCAGCGACAGCGCCGCCTAGAATTAAATACCTGATTTTTAAAACTCCTCGAAGAGCTCGTACTACCAACATTCCATACTCTCTCCGATGTTCTATAAATTGTCGCTTTAAAAGGGGTCTTGATCGATCAATTGCTCTGCCACCCCATAAAGTACATATCTGACGTTGGAAACGTCTTTGTTGTCCATATTTCATTGAATTATGAAAATATGAAGTAATTATAATGCGGCTATAAAAGAACGTTATTTTAACCTAACCTAAAAATTATAAAACTACTATACCTACCCAAACCTGCCTTTTACTAAATGCTCCATGAGAATACCTGTTTCTGTTTGTACTTACAGCATATTAATATTAAAGCAATAAAATACCATGTTATGAAACTGGACAGTGAACCTGTCACATTGACGGCGCCGGTAAAAAAGGAATTGTGTCGTGAAACCATAAAACATTGAAACAACACCACGGCACAGAAGAGAGAGTATAAGCTCTCTCTTCTGTGACCACGGTACAATCAGTGTACCGTGATTTAAACATTATAAGTAATAGGTACTTGAAGCATGCCACAAATTTCATTCCTATCCGTATCCGTATCGAACTGCACATGTGCAGAACCGATACGGCGGTTCAGATACGATACGAGCCTCGTATCGTTACGGCTTCCGAATCTTAACTATATTTGTATCGTATCCACAGAAAAGTTTTATTTATCTATGACTTTTATTTCTGTGTTGTGGTCGTATCGAGTAAACTGGCAACCATTTGAGTGAACATAACCTAATAATTTTTTGTGGGGATTATTGATAGTACTCTCCATATTACAACAAATATTCGAAATCAACAGCTCAATGAATTTCGCAGTTGAAGATACCACAGACCCTACATGAGTAGGTGTAGGAATACTATGAAGATACGATACGGATACGTAGAGAACAGCTTTAACTTATTTTTTCTCAGTTTCGTAAGCCGATACGATACGGATACCGATACGATAGGTGCCAATTTTTTAGGCTCTGCTTTAAGTCCCTAATATTTAGTATCGACAATGATTTATAAGGATGCCATAAGGATGCAATTAATAATTTGGATTTGGGAATTTAGAAAGACAATGGTATGTCAGGTTGCCGAATCAAAATTGGTCAGTCGTGCGCATGCAACTCACATGACGTATTTCTCGCCAACATGATTTTAGGCGTGATTTTTATATAGTTAAATGTACATACCTACCTACTGTTGTTTTCAAATTGAAATTGACAATTGAAAAGATTTTGCGTTTTGTGTAGGTATACACAGAGGTGGATACGTGCGAGTATTATTATTATATGTGCTACAATTTTTTAAACAATGCCAACCTGTGCTGTCGCGAGGTGTTGTAATTACCTCAAATACTTTCGCTTCCCCAAGATTGAAGAGTTTTGTCAATACAATGGGTGACTCTGTACAAAAGAGTGAATAAAAATAAAATAAATTTAAAGAATGGTATATAGATAATAGTAGTAGATATACTATATTTATGTGATACGTCTGATGTGGTAATTTAAAATTCAGATATAGTGTTTCAAACGCCAAAATTTCATGGTTATATCTCGAGCCGTTGATTTAATAGCGCAATGTATGTTTTAAAAAACGTGCTTTTCAATTATTTCGCTGGCAAAGAAAAAATTAATTTGCAAAATTCGTCCCTACTAAAAGAAGTTGTAACTCACATGATGAATGGCCAAAACTATGCTCTATATGCTGTTGAATGTCCCATTTAGTTATAGCTTAATAAAAAAAGCGACATCCTACACATCTGATTTTACTCCGCTATAGGTAGGTATAGGTTCCGTGTTACGAAGTATGTAACTGGAAATATCGCACCTCACCTGAAGTCACATTACTTGCGCGCTAACATACCATTGTTTTTGGATCATGGAATTTAGTATTTGCACAGAGTGAAATGATGATTTTTCGCAGTTTTTCGCGAATATCTCGAAAACTACGAGGCCTTGCGCAAATGTCATCCTATACGAAAATGATCTATTTACATTAAATTTCGAACAGAAACGCTCATATACATAATTATGGAAAAGTGACGAACAGTTGCGGATATATGTAGGAGACAAAAATGACATCATTTCTTGCATTGGCGAATATACATCGCTGTGACCCAGAATGAAATCGTACTTTTGGTAAAGGTAAAATAGAGCCATTTAAAAACTCCATTTGATCCAAACGCAGACCCAAATGCAGTGGCTGATGCTAGAAAACATGTTATATATATATATATATATATATATATATATATATATATATATATATATATATATATATATATATATATATATATATATATATATATATATATATATATATATATATATATATATATATATATATATATATATATATATGTATGTAAGATAGGTATATAGGTATAGGAAGGTAAGATAGGTTCTACTGTGTAGGTACCTAGGTATATTATACTCCTTGATATTATCATAATTCACACAATTTAATACTAATATTATCAAGATACCTACAGGGTTGAGGAATATAGTATCTAAACAATGAAATGAGAAATATCTGATATCTGGGCCCTAGATAATTGTCTATAAAACGGTCCTGGACTCCGTAGATGACGTTCTACATGTTTGTCCTCTGTGCTGCGATGTGATGATTGTGATGGTGTCGGTTACGTCTATGGTGTCGGTCAAGCCTGGTTAAGCCAAGGTCGCCAAGGCAGGTTAGGTTACTAAAATCTAAAATACTAACAATAAACCACCGAGCCACATACGACAATGAACTATTTTATGCGTATTAATATTATAGTTCATTGGTAACTAAACACAATCTATATAACCACAAACATTGTTTAAATAAATTCGTACATCCGTAGCAGTCACCTCAGTCAGCTGATTTAAATTAGCAAATCGTCATTGATATATTATGAGCTTGTCTTCATAGTAGTTCGTTAGGTTGTAATTTTAAGTTTACAAGAAACTAGAGAGAGTAGCAGCCACATTCATAATTGTGTAGTTTAGCTAGTTATTAAGTTTTGTGATAGGACAGTGGCCAGCGGCAGCCTCGGCCCCAGCAGAAATAACGTGCTACCGCAATTAAGTGAGGACGATTGACGGACAAGGTATGTCCATGGCCTTGGCTTTGCTCTTGTTCCCAGTTCAAGGATAGAAGCTTGATTTAGGAATTTAGTATAAACAAATAACAAATTGGATTCATTCTGAAGTTTATTGTGTGTGTTGTGCGTTACATTTATTACTTCACGCGGTAAGTAGACTACTAGTTTAGATATTATATTTACTTATGTTGTACTTACATTGTAGATGGATAAAAAAAAAGTACTTATTGATCAATTATCACCCTTATACAAGAAGGAAAGGCTCCTGACTTTTTATAAAAGCCAAATGTTTGCAGATTGTACCTTTAAATTTAGTGGAATAGAAGTCAAGGCTCATAAACTAATATTGGCATGCAGTAGTCCAGTTTTTGAAAAAATGTTTTTTGGCGATATGGCTTCAAACGAGATAATAATTTCTGATATAGATGTGGAGGAATTTAAACAAGTGCTGGAGTTTATTTATACCGAAAATATACATATATCATGTATGAATGATGCTTGGTCTTTGTTTTATATTGCACATAAATATTTATTAGATGATCTAATTCATGTATGTTTGGAATATATTCAGAAGAATTTGACAATGGGTTCATTGGTTTTAAGTTATGAATATGCTGAAATGTATGGTTTACAAAGTATTAAAAAGAGATGCTTTACCGATATAATAAATTATGTTAATGGTGCTTTATCTAGTGATTATCATATGAAATCGACAACATTGTCCGCTATACTAGAAGAAGATAAAGTTGGCCTAGACAAATTTGATTTGGTAGTGAGTATTTTAAGTTGGGCTGCAATAGAATGTGGATTTAGAAAAATTGTAGCATTACCTGAAAATATTATAAATATACTAAAGGAAGAGGATCTTCTTAAATACATAAATAACAACTGGCTAGTTACTGTAAAGTGTAATGAGTGCTGTGACTCTTTAGTGATGTGCCAATGTTTAGATGAGATAATTCACAAAACTTTGTTCTTACTTGATGAAATCTTAACATGGAACAAGGAGTCTTGTAATACTGAAAAAACATACAAACCTTCATGCAGCATTTGCCGACTTAGGGAACAGTTTAAAATAGCTTGTAGAGTAGATTTACAGAATTCGGAAGAGTATGTGTCAAGTCTAAGTGTAAACCGTAGAATGATTCTGTTTGGCTTATTAGTTAATACCGAAATGAACCCTATGGGCTGTGTTGGAATCTCATATAAAGGATCCATTAAAGTACGTGTTTGTGAAGAAAATAGCAATACCAATATTGCGAAGCCTACAGTCTTTAAGGGAGCAATATATTACAATTCAGGTTTATATTTAGCCTTTAAAGACTTGGTAACGTTAGAACCAAATGTGTTTTATGATATTAGAATCTCCTATAAAAATTATTGTAAAATTGGTTCCAGTACAGTTTATTGTGATTACATGAGTAATGAGTTGGCAAATGATAGCAAAAACTCGATTATTTATTTTTATGACATGTCTGGTACTCTTATAAGAGGAATTTCCTTTTATGCTGCTTAAGTTATCATGATCAGCAAACCATAACCATTAGAAAAATAACAGCCATATTTTTATATCTTTGGTTATAACCACATTTAGCGAAAAGCGCTCGTATACTTAGATGTTAAACGGTGTATTTGATAGGTTTAAAAAATATTCTAATGCCTATAAAATCTCATTTTTATAAACGTGGTATTAAAAAGAAAATATAACTAATACGGCTGTAGGGTTTTGTTTAGGTACATTTAGATTAATTAATATGAAAGTGCAGTATTTTTTGGTTTACACTAACATTGTCATGAACAATTGAACAAACTATTTGTATATAAATGCACCATTGAAACTTAATTAAACATTTTGTAAGAAACTGTCTGTATTAATCGATGAATATGTCACTTTTTATTTTATACCTATACATATTTTTAAACAAACCCTGAAAATTTATATTATTCATGGTATATTCTCAATAATAACTTTACGTTTTTTTGTAGAAATTTTGTCTGAAACATGTGGTAGGTACCACTGGTAGCTATATAAATTATGTTATGGTAAATTAAAATAAGAAAATATTGTTTTTGTAATACCTACCTACAATATATATTGTAATTATTGTCAATTTAATTTTGTGATCTTTAATAAAAATCTGCATTATGTTGTGTGTGATATCAATTTTGTATGTACAAACTGACAAGAATATCTTGGATCGTGAATTTCAGATGAAAAGGGTGGAATTAAAATGGTTTCGCACATTGGCAAAGGAATAATTTTTTAAAAATTTCTATTTATTACATTTATATACACATACTATCTTAAATTTTTAGCATATACCTAAACTTACTGTAAACATAGGTTGTAGTTGTAGTTATGTCGCATTGCCATTGAGTTAGTACCTATCTATACGTAAGGAACAGCTTTGGGAATAGCAAACATGTGATCAAAGCCAACATCACTTCAAATTGTACAAAGGGCCAATGGTCATGTGCTATAAAGTTCCTATGCAGCAGACAAGAGGAATAACAACGAGGGGTGGGATACTCCTTAAAGTGTACAAGTGTAGGTGTACAAATCTTATAAAAAAGTATTTAATAAATACATATAAATACCATAAATACATTTAAATTCATGTAAATTCATTTAAATACATTTGAATACACAGTGGCGGCTTTAGGATTTAGTCTTGGGGGGGCGCAAGTAGGGTTGCCACATTTGAAAAATTGAAGAGTAGGCAATTATACAGTGACGTAGCCAGGATTCCATTATGGGGCGGGGTCCGAGCATTACTACCAGGATATTAGATCTGCCCCGTGAGACCCTAATAGCACCGCAATCGAAAATTTGGAAATTTTTCACGGTCACCCGTTTTCTGGCATTTCAGAATTCCAATGAAAAGTCCATTTATACCAAAAATCGACTTTTCCAAGAAAACGTTCTGGAACTCCATACCTTTTTCAAATTAAAAAAAACTATATTATAGGTATATTACGCAAGTTTATTGAAATAAAATAAAATGTTTTCATATATTTTTCTAAACATTCCAAATAAAAAAAATTAAAAATCCGAGTAAAAAAGAAACGCTGAAAACGCGAAAAAATCAGAATGTAAGTAGGTATACCTATGCATTTATTTAGGTCCTTTGAATAAGTGACAACATAAAAAGTAATATTTAACAATAAATAAGGAACAAACGCTTAGGATAGTGCATAATGCATAACAGTGGCACCTCCGCGGTGGCGCAGTGGTGCAATGGAATAGCACAGGATAAAAAACAAAACGGTGCGCAGCGCATGGTGGATATGGATAATGCAATAAAAAATATGTGGATAGCCAAACATATAAAACTGTTAGTAGGTTTTATATGTTGCGGAAAATAGTGGACAAAAAAAATACTAAAAGCATATATAAATATACCTATATATATATATATATATATATATATATATATATATATATATATATATATATATATATATATATATATATATATATATATATATATATATATATATATATATATATATATATATATATATATATATATATATATATATATATATATATATATATATATATATATATATATATATATATATATATATATATATATATATATATATATATATATATATATATATATATATATATATATATATATATATATATATATATATATATATATATATATATATATATATATATATATATATATATATATATATATATATATATATATATATGTATATATATATATATATATATATATATATATATATATATATATATATATATATATATATATATACCTATATATATATATATATATATATATATATATATATATATATATATATATATATATATATATACCTATATATATATATATATATATATATATATATATATATATATATATATATATATATATATATATATATATATATACCTATATATATATATATATATACCTATATATATATATATATATATATATATATATATATATATCTATATATATATATATATATATATATATATACCTATATATATATATATATATATATATATATATATATATATATCTATATATATATATATATATATATATATATATATACCTATATATATATATATATATATATATATATATATATATATATATATATATATATATATATATATATATATATATATATATATATATATATATATATATATATATATATACACCTATATATATATATATATATATATACCTATATATATATATATATATATATATATATATATATATATATATATATATATATATATACACCTATATATATATATATATATATATACCTATATATATATATATATATATATATATATATATATATATATATATATATATATATATATATATATATATATATATATATATATATATATATATATATATATATATATATATATATATATATATATATAATCTGGAATGTGCAATCGACACCCCCCCCCTAAAGCCGCCACTATGAAGACATTTAAATACTTCTAATTACAAATAAATACAGTAAATACTAATAAATATACTTGTAAATAGAAATAAATATTTTTAAATCATGTTCAGACTGACTTGTGGCTAGTGTTGTAAATGGCAATTTTACAATTTGTACCTCAGTTACAAAAATTATTGTAAAATTACGAGAAGGCCTAAAATCACGGTAATTTATGTCATTTATGTAATTTACCTAACTTATGTAAATTTTAAAAATTTCGGTAACTTTTGGTAATATTACATGCCTATTTTAATTTCTCACGTAAGCGCCTCTATAAATTTCCAAAAATTACCATAAATTACAGAAACTTATACGGATTTTACGTAGGTAACCTAAAAACCTCTACAATATTTTTAGAGTAGTTTAAACACTGTTGATCTGCCGGTGAATCACAACAGTGCCGCTGCCGGTTATCGTAAACGTTCAAGGTTATATTCTGTTGTTATAGATAGGTGTTAACGTCTACTAGACAATGCACAATGCAATTTTATTTGTAGTGTAGTAATTTTTTCTCAATAAGGATTCTACTCAATTCAATTTTATGTGTAGTATAGTAATTTTTTCAATCAGGTAAGGATTCTTAATAGTTTGATTTTTGTTAAGGTGTTCGTATATATTTTAAATCCAGCATGGTCAATAGGAAAACTGCTGTGTGGTACTATTTCCACGATGCACATCAAATCAGTAGCTCTCATAAAACCTCTCGCGTTATTTGTAAATTTTGCAAAGTACCCCCATTTGCAAAATTCTACTAGGATGAAGAATCATGTAAAGAGTTCCACAAAGGTACCTGAAGCTGTTAAAGAACGATACACTGTTATATCAAATAATGTTTTTGTATTTAACAATATTTGCGATGGCCGGCCAATCTTAAGTAATAAACAGTCGATTTAACCTCAGGTAGTAGTTCTAATAGTACTCACAGTCTTAGTATTGTTAATACAATTTTACCAAATAATAAGTGGGAATAAGTAACTGCTTAGAATAAGGCAAAGTAAAACGTTTATATTGTGATTTTAGAAGTTAGTTATTACGTTTCTTAAGTTTTTATGAAATACTCTTGTTTGATTCTTACAAACTTTTTTGTAAAATTGTAGTTGTAAAAATTTTTTCATAAGTAAAAAAAATTGCCTTATTTTCTACCATTTTAGAAGTAGAAGTGAAAAGAAAATATTTCATTTTGTAAAATTTATGTCAGCGTACCTAGAATAGATGCTAGCTGAAGTGTAGCGTAACAAAAAATGCTTAAAGTACATAAATGACATAAGTTTCCATAATCAAAAATGTAAGCTACATGTAAAATTACCGGTGTAAGGTAACTTTTATAAATTACATGTAATTATACATCACTACTTATGGCACATACGTTTTTGGTATGACTTGTGATTTGAAAGTAAAGGTAGGTAAATACTAGATATGAAACGGATATCCGGAGACTATCCGGTATCCGGCCTAAATTAAATGTCCGGCCGGATGCCGGATAGTAGCTGAATATCCGGCCGGATACCGGATATTCAAAAACTGCGACACAATCCCTAAAATCAACATTAATACATAAATTTGTGTGGTAAATAATAATAAAATGGCTTATAATTATGACTGGTTTTATTTAAAGTAGAAAAAGTTACAAAAAGTCACAAAGAAAATAAAAGAACCTTCTAAAAAACTAAAATGTTTTAAAACATGTTTCGTTTTAATTGTTTTTAGTTTTTTAGTTAATTGTTTTTCATTTTTTTTTAGTAGTAAACAACGAATACTGATACCTGAAACCGCCCGAATCGATCCGATCGCGTTCGCTGCGCCTCGTCTGTGCAACTCGAACGCCTGTGTTGGACGGATATCCGGCCTCCGGATATTCGGCTATCCGGCCTCGCAGCTCGCCGGACATCCGATATCCGGCCAAACAACTATCCGTTCCATCTCTGGTAAATACTTAGGTTTTAGATAAAAGAAACTGTTTGTTTTTGTGAAAAAGATATTAAGAAAATTGTTTAGGAACAAACGCAATTTTCGAGACAATGTTTTGTCAACCTGTGTATAAATTTTATTATGTAACTAAGTTTATAAATTTTGCGGGGAAATTACATACAGATCATTGACTAATAAGATGTATTTACCAGTGGCGGCTCGTGACTAAAGTATCAGGTAGGGCAGACAAATTTAATCTTGATATTAGACTTGGTACGGGAAGTATGAATGGCGCCGCAGGCGAAAATTTTTCAAATTTTCAAGGTCACGCGTTTTCCTGGCACTTCAGAATTTCAATGAAAAATCCATTTACAAAAAATTATAGGGTTTCACAAACATGATTTTTGGAAAAAGTATCAAACTTTTTTGAAATAATATTTATTCACGAATTACTGATGTTATAAATAAATTGCAATAAACAAAATATATTTTATTAGATTTTTTTATTTAACTCTAGTTTGTCAATTTACTTTTGGAACTTTTTCTTGAATTTTTGATATGAGCAGTTTCTGTGCTTGACAGCTCGTAAGAACAGCTCGTAGGTATATCAGAACGTTCCAAAAATAAACAGTTCAGCAAGAATCAACGGGAAGGTTAAAAAAAATCACTTCAGATAACTACATTAATACTTCCAATTAAATAATTTTAAATAATTTTCGACAGACCACTAAAAACAGTAGATTCATCCAAAAATTATTTGAGTTTATTATCCTATTTGGAAAGTAGACCTGCAGCTGGCGAAAACTACTTTGATTGATAGAATCCGATGTTTCATTACGACCTCTAAATGATTGTTCTTGACTTGCTAAATAAATTACCATGTCAATTAAGCGTTTCATGATTTCCCTATTTTCTTCTAAAGTTTTATTGTTTCAGAATATTTTCCCGATAAGCGGAATTAAGAAAAGTCTGAATGTTTTGTTTTCCCAGTAGTTTATTTTATAAATTCTAATGTCCATATGTGTGTTCCTCAGATCGCGCATGTTTTTTAAAGATTCATTAATATATTTTAAATCAAAATATCCTGTCGAATTCCATGGAGTTTGAGTACCTACATTCGTTAAACAATAAATAATGCCAGCAAAATAATTAATTTCTGATTTCGCTGCCTGTTAGCCATTCATATTTACTGTGCCAATTGATATTAAAAGCTCTATTATTCTTTCCTTGGCGATTTAAACTGAAAACAGAAAACTCAAGACAGTGAAATCTGAATCCTTAATCATATGACTTTGTAACACCAATCACCAATTAGGGGCTGAAGCTGAAGGGCGAGAATCGTGGACGTTACATCACTCAAACCGCGCCGATGCCGATGGGGCAAGCCTGTAGAATAATATACAAAATAATGCACGAAACAGGTGCGCCTGCACTGAATTCTTCTTCAAGTCGGTTTAAGAAGCCTGTTTTAATAAAAAATCAAAAAATATATTTCCCACTACTTGATTGATGGGGTATCGTTACTTATTAGTTTTATTACTTGTTAGATTAGAGATTATCTATTACTACGTACATAATTATATAAAAATCATAGCTAAAAAGATACAGAATAAAGGGCGATATTATTTTCGTATTATATGATATGCAAAATAATCAGTTTTCTACACGCCTAACCTATAGGTAGGTATAATAAATAGGTACTTCGATTAATTGGTTTTTAATTAATATTAAATACCGTGGTTCTAATACTAGATAAAATTTTAAATCCCCTACAATTTTGTGGTATATATAATAATCAAGTTATTATTATTATAATTATGTATCACTTCAATTGTACGGGATTTAAAATTTCATCTAGTATTTCATTTCAAGTTTTAAGACAAAAATTATTAGTTCTCGCTATGGACAAACAGATCGTACCTATTACTAATTTATTTCGGATGCGTAACGTGCAAGATTTAAATCGGAATGTGATTACTAATTAATAATATACTTTTTATTTATACTTAAGACTTTTAAAAATCTGTTATGCTATTGTGTTAAAACATATTGAACATTCTACATGATAATTGAAAAATGTATTTGAATATTGTTTTTTGCTTTTATATTTATACCTTAAATCCTAGGGTGGGCACTGCCCACCCTGCCCACCTCGAGGAGCCGCCACTGGTATTTACAATTAAAAGTAAATTTAAATCAGACATATAAAAATATTTTTGGCGTTCTAACGTCTATAAATATGCTGTGGTGAAAAATAAAGAGTCAGGATGAGGCAGGATCTTCAGTTAGATTCATCAAGGGAAATTCTTAAAATAAATTATTATTTATTATCGAGTTTATTATTAAACTAGGTACCTACCTACATTTGCCTTGCTACCCACTTTTTCAAACTAATTTTTTGAAAACCTTATGTACAGGGCGCACAACCGTGAATGAACCCTTTATAACTTACTTGGCAATGCCTTTCTGTACCGTTTGTGACGTAAGTCACAAACGGTACAGAACATCTTACAGACATCTTATATTTTTGATTGTTTTGACATCGCTTTACCCTTCTTCAGTAAGGCACGCACAATTTATGCAATATTTCAGTTAATGTTCATACGAGTGTTAATACTCTTTATGATTATAAAAATGTCGTGTTTTTCCTTGGTGTTTAAAAAATGAATTATTTTTTATTTGAGTTATTAAGTGAACAGGAATAATGGCAATCTAATAATTGGTACATTAAACAGGTTTACTATGTGATTCCCTTATTAGATAGATATTAGACATTTTTTAATCTTGCCATTATAGTAGGGGAGAGGCGAGCAAGTTGACATAGCCGGGCAAGATGACACATAATGCTTACTGCAGTTCCTTACACGCCATCTGCATTGACAATGCTATACAATCGTTTTACGTATTGATAGTGCAGTACTGAACCATACGTAGCAGGTGTAAGTGTTACCGTTTCTGATAAATTTGGAATTTTGTGAATTTTACCATCCAAATTCAATGTAGGTATACATTTTAGCCTCTAATCATATTTTTTGTGAATTGATATTGTTTCCACACATACGTTTTTAAATGGCTTTTCTTCAATTTATGCCGGAAGCTAACATGCGTTATTATAGGTTAACTATTTTCTACGTTACGAAATTCAAACTTCATACTTAACCGGGCAAGATGACATAGTGCTATGTCATCTTGCCCGCCTAACATGTCGTGTTGCCCGGTGTTTTATTTGTTACAGATGGTATTTAATTACAAAAGAAAGTCTGACAGAGGATCATAATATATGGAGGGTAGAAGACATGAGAAAAGCATTAGAAGCAACTAACGCAAATAAAATGGGTTGGTTGAAAGCAAGTAAAATGTTTAACGTGCCACAGGCTGGCTATCTTACGCCGTATGCAAATAATAACAACAAAATTGCAGTCCAGACTAAAAAGCACCTTGGTCGACATATATCTTCACTTGGTTCAGATATTGAAAACATGCTGGTGGAAAACATTTTAGAACTGGAATCAAGATTTTTTGGCATGACCACAACGGAAGTTCGAGCCCTGGCTTTTCAGATTGCCGAAAAATTAATGATGAAAACGAGTCTGGGACACTGGATCAAGTGGCTACACTTAAACAGTGGTTAACAAGGATTACCAAAACGCAGCTACGCTTGCCATAGCTATTAGCGGATTTAAAGCTACTGGATGCTAAAGCTATGCTGTTTAACAAAAACATATTTACAGATCATATGTTTCTTCCGAGCACAGTCACCAATGTCACATAACACCTACAATATAATTTTCTATGCAACCAGATTGACAATATTAGTTCTTTGTTTATCCACCTCAAGCGCTGAATACAACAAGCGTTATTGGGGCGATCTGTTGTCCAGTTGAAATCATATTTGGCGGCACTAATTTAATTGAAACTACTATTATTGAAAATAAATTCACTATATTATAGAAATTGCTGTAAACGTTACACTATGCACTATGTGCACTATATCCAATAAAAAGAATTACACATCCGACTGTAAAAGAGGCAGTGGCAAACGTTTTTTAGGAAAAGCGGTTTTCCTCAAACCCCCTTTTGTTTTCAAGGACTTTCAAAGAAGTCTTATGTTTGTGAATTATGCAATTAGTTCTATAGTCTTTATGTTATATGTCGTCTTGCCCTGTAGGATCGGGCAAGATGGTTTTGTGCTTAAGATAGTTTTTTGTTACAATGTATACACTATTTAAGGGATATTGATTTAGTTTTATTTTATACAGTTAATATATGTTATGATGCTTTAAAAAAAATAGGCGTAATCTAAATATGTTGTTTTTCAGCAATAAAAAAATTCCAATGTCAAAAAACTAAATGTCAACTTGCCCGCCTCTAATAATTTTCTCTGCTAATAATTAATAATTTAACCTTTTTTTACTTAATAAACGATAAATAAAATATTAAGTACCACATATACCTAGAAAACCCGACATTTCTGTATTCGGAAAAATTACAAATAATATTACAGGGTGTCCCATTAAAAAATTAATAAAACACATTTTTGTAAATATGATTGTCTAAGCCTAAAATCGGGGAAATCTCGTTTGTGCATCTTGCAATGAGCGTAAATTTAAAATATAAGCAGTCAAATGAGTCCTTCATTCAACGGGTAGGTATACCTAGTTCAAAATTCGTCAAGCTGCAAACAGAGATTCAACTTTTGATGATATTGTTTTAACTCTCCAAAATCAATGTAACGTTATCATACCAAATTACAAAAAACATTAAAGTTATGTGGCTTTGAGAATCGGTTAATATTGAGCCAACTGCTTGACCTTGAGAATGATGTTAAGTTTATAGAAAGCTTTTGTCGTAATACTGTTCCTCAAATGTTTATAGAAAATTGAGAATTATGTACCTATATCTTGGCCCTTTCAATAACTGTCCTGAAGAATTCATAATTTTACCAGGATTTTAAAAAAATGCTTCTGGGAGTCAAATAATTTTTTTTTAAAGAAAATCAATTCACTTCGTAATTCACAAAAAAAAATCATGTAGGTAAATTCTAGATTGTAGATATAAACACAACTAGAGACAAGAAAAAACGAAAGAGTGAATTCGAAAATATGGGCCAAATGCGTAATAATAATCAACAGAATGAAAATGAGAGGCCATTGCATGGTTGAAAGGAAGATGAAAGCTTAAAATACAAAATTAATATTAAGAGGGCAATTCAAGGTTCAAAGGAAGATAAAAGCTCAAAATAAAAAAGGAATATTAAATAAAGTACAGAGTAAGAAATAGTTCTTTTGTTGAAAAGGATTGGCAAGGATAGACATTTATGCAAAGGAGTTAAATTTAACAAATTAACAATATGAGGAATTAATAAGCAAAGCTAGTGAGAAGACTAAAATAAATTTAGATGCCTGTAATACAAGCTACTTTATTGTCGCTTGTATTACCGGTAGATCCGGTACTACCGGTAGCTTGTAGATCATAAAAGACAAGTTCAAAGCTAATTACGAGGCTAATTCTTAATACATAAGTATTATTTCTTATGCTGTTAACGTTATGTAGGTTTAGCACTATTTTATTAATAAAGATAAAACATAATAAGAAATTCTTAAGAAATAATTTTCCCCGAGATTTTCCCTAAAAAGCACTATTTCAAAAATTAGCAAAGGGAACATTAATGGGCCAATTTTCTGTCATTATAAATCGTTGAAGCTATTGAAAATAAGATTGCTATGTAAGTAAATACAATGTTCCTACCTAATAAAAAGTTTCAAAAATAAAACATATCAGTGTAGACTCATTTATTTCACTCATGTAGACTCCTTATTTAGATATTTTAGACCCAGTTTTTAAGTGAGATTATAAACTACCTTTAAATAACTTTAAATATTTTGAAATAACTTAAATACGATTAGTTGAATATAAATACCTCAATAGGTCATAAATACAATTAAATCAAATTAAATACCATAAATATATTTGTATTTATAAATAGGTGTACACATTTTATGTAGTGTCCCACCCCTCGGCATATGCTTTTGTACCTGTATGCCGATCTTTTTCTAGGGACTTTCACGATTACGTGTCTCAGCGACCAAGATATTCTCATCGATTAGGAAATTATTGTTAGATAAACAACTTAAACTTATCAGTGGCTTGCGACTTAAATTGATCGAAATGTATCTCTACCTATCTCATAATACTGAATATAATTTGTATACAAAGACCCTGTTTCTAGTATTCCCTCTTTTCTCCTCTCTCAGTTTCTAATATTACCCATCTCTAGTACTCTTATCCGGGATACTCTATAATACTCCATAATACTCTAGTCCTCTTATCCGGGAGTGCTTACTTACTACAAAATGGAAGTAGACCTACCAGAACTGCTCAGAAACTAGTGGAAATACGCTAATTGAACTGTTAGCTATTTTTTTTATATATTCATGTTATATTTTGGTTATTTTGCAAGTCACGCAAGTATCAACGAGGCAAATAATTATTTTATGAAGGCGGCTTTGTTCAAAATTGTATTTTCTATTTTAGTAAAACTTATAACGGTATTTCGTCGCTATGTGCAAAAGTAGAAGTTGTACAGCTGATCACTAGATTTCTATTTCTTTAGAAAATTTCCTGCATAACGTTAACTTTTATCCCTAGTGACGAAGGTAAACATCTAGAAAACAGCAGACATACCCGCCATTTTAGCTCCCCTGCCAGTTTGACATCAGTTGGCAATAATAGTCTCAATTTTTAACAAAAGCCACTGATAATTTTAATATTTGGCAGCTAATTCAAATTTACCGCATTCATGATTTCACTTACAAAAGTACCCCCAATGTCATATTAAACATCAAAAGCAGCTAACAAATCTTAAAGCAGTTCATTTGCGGTAAGGTTTACTTGGGTTTTTTAGTAGTACTAAGGTGTCATTTGTCCCTCGACAGGGGTGCTGCGGCAACCCAACTATCTTTTCCGACTTTTGCGAGGTTTCTTCTGATTGCGCATGAGCGGTTAAATCTTATAATTCATATATTTAGCTCTTTTCAAGTTTTCCAGAACGATATATAGCCTAACAGTAAAGCGCGTACTCTCTGCAGTAAGTTTCGAGTTCGATTTCCACAGTTCCTGCTATTTTTCTATTTTTTTACTTAATCTTTTCAGATAGATAACACAATTATATTTCCCTTGCCTAAAATACAATTACTTTGATCACGGGGTCGACATTTGGCCAGATAATAAAGCTGCGTGTACATGGCATGGCATAAGGTGCCACAAGGACAACCAGTTATTCACGATACGTATAAGAGAAAACGGACTAAGTTTTACTGCAATTAACATCCAGCAGAGCTGCTAAATAGTGCCCAGGCGTTTCACACGTTAATGTGAACCAATTTGTCCGCAAAGCTGCAATCCGTGGGCTATTGCGGACACTTCGCGATGCATAGCCATGTCCTGCACCACGCCAATGTGCCTATCATAGCTTATCGTGCGCATACAACACCTAGAGATGTGACCTTGAACGCTCCTTCTTACGTAGATGCCTCCTACACGATACCAAGGATATTTTTAGATCGTTATGTCACAAGGATTTTTTCACAGGGTCGCCCGACTATCCAGATAATGAAAATACGTGGGAGGATGATGAGTGTGTTTCACAAAACCATGTAAAAAACAAAACCAAGAACATACAATAACTTATTAGAGTTATTGTATGTTCTTTGTGGTATAGGTACCTACCTACTTATTATTTTTCATTAATCCTAGACGAATTTGGTCGATTATTGATAAAAAAATAATCCATAGCTAATTTGTCAAAATTGTCCAGGATTCTTGAAAAATATAGTAGCCATTTACTAATCCAGCTAAGCGATACACTACCTCACGATTTTAAAATATATATCGTATATCGTATCAAAGCAGCCGGTTTATAGATATTCGCTCTGAAATATGGCGTATGACAGATTTTTCGCCGGGAGCTCCAAACTACCCCTGCTTTGAATGCCAATAGAAGGCAACCAGTGGGGGATAGGTTAATAATCTATAGGATATTTTTTGTGTAGAATTCAATAAGGAACATTTCCGTATTTATATACTTTTCCGGGCCGAGTGATGGTTTCGAAGAAAAACGCGAAAACCCTTAGTTAAGTCCCTCATCCCAGGGGTAGTTTTTCGTGAAAAAAGGGTGGTTGCGCCCACCGTTAGGGTAGGAACTTTTCGGGTCCTTACTTGTTCTCCTAAACTATAAACTATCCCTGGTCAAAATATTATTGGTAGGGGAGCGAGGGGTAATTCCGAACACTTAAGGGAAAGTATAAATAACTCCGAAACTATTGACATCAGGATCATGCAGCTTGGCGTAGATGACAAAGAAATCAGAGAACTAAAATTTAAATTCATGAGATCACACACCGTCATTTTTTGTCTTCAACCTTCAACTTCAAAACAATATTATAAAACAAAAGAACCGGCGCACGTACGTCAACCGTTTGAGCGGTGAGTGCGACTATGGGCTAGTCGAGCTATGCCCGCAATCCCGTTTAAAATCGCGTGATAAGAAGCATGCCGTTTCCATGGCAACCGACTATTTGCTACTAGAAGCTTGACCGCTGGCTGGGCGTTAAGCCTCGCCACCCGGCCCGCCGGAGCGGACGGGCTCTGTAGTAAGGGCGGTGAACGCAAATGTAAATATTGTGATTAAGATAGTAAATATAGGTAGGTATATTAGATGTTAATATAAAATTAAATGTTTTATTGAATTGAATTTGAGGAAAAAAAGTATGAATATGAAACAATAATTAACTACATGTAACATCGTCATTTGCCTAGGGACGGCGGCGCTCCGCAGCCCTTGCTCACCAGCCGCCGCTGTTTAAGATACTCAGTTAGGTATGTGTACAAAGTGTCACGGGCAAGGCTTTTTTAATTCAGAAAGTACCCAAGAAATCGATATTGAATAATAAATACTGAGAGTTTTAGTGGAAAAGGGCGACCACTAGAGGGGAGATCACTTTAAAAAATGCGCCAGGAACCCTACCTCTTAGGTGGAGTGGAAACGAGCGTAAGTTGGTGTAATGATCGTAATTCTTTGATGGTGAGTGTAAGTTGGTGTAGTGATAAAAACCAGTAAAAGAAAGGTCATTATATTAAAATAATAAATCGGGAGTCTGCTTTCTGCTATACAGTTTTTACTTTATTTTGACCCTTTGTTCGTTTACACAACTTTCGCAATTTTTAGTTATAGCAAATTTTGTTTGTTTTTGCAAAGTTTTAGTTGTTATAGCGAATAATTTTACGTAATTTTACGAATAATAAGTTTTCTCCGGACCTTCAAATGGGTTGCAAAATGAGTTTTAGTTGTAGTATACCATCTCCGACCTTGTGTTGAATAGAATTTGAAAACTTTTGGGTTATTCATACCTTTTCTCTCTTCAGTAACTAGTAGGCTACTGTGAAATTATTAGAATCTATTTTATTTCAGGTGTGGATATTTTCTTGGGTATTTTGGATCGTTACTACAATAATTTCTATTTCTTATTCTTGCAGGCAGCTGCATTTTATTTTTCCTTTGGTAGGTATAGGGATTTGTTTTAAGGTAATATTTGACTTGAAATTATATGCAAACAATAAACATTAATTTGTGTCTTGTGTTTGTGTGACGCATAAAGAACAATTGGAAAATGGTAAAAATTAAATTCAAAATAGCTCAAATATAGCATATTTGTAAATTTTGCCACTCTGTGCATGACAATGCATCTATAATTGTTGACACTTCAACTAAAAATATGTGTTTTTTGAATGCATTAGCTTTTTAGCAAGTAGATACTCATTGCAACTTGTAGGTATTATTATATAAAACGACATAAATACAAATATTTAATATTAAAATGTAATTTAAAATAGATACAAATAATAATAACTAAACCTAAAAAGGAAGAAGCTGATATTCACATGCGGAGTAGAAAGGATGATTAGGAAAAGGAAAAGGTATGTCAAAATCTATATGCAATCTCAAAATATGGTTAATCTTCGGATAAGGTTAACCATATTTCGTCAGTGATAAGGTACATTCTGTCTCTTCTAAAACTCAGGTATCTTAAAGACGAATTCCTGGATTTCTTGAGGCCACAAAGTTCAGTAGTTCTTCGCTATCTTCACATACGATTGGCTTGAGATGGTGACATGCTACGTCGTGCCACTTGATTCCATCATTGTAGAAGTTGTTCAAAATAGCAAGGCAAGATTCATCATTACCCTAAAAATAAAGAAAAACCGTCAATATTTAATACTGAAACGATGTAGCTATGGCAAGTGGCAAGTGATTACATGGTTTATTGCTTTACGTAGTTTGTGTCAATAACCTCCATGCTTGCATCTGAACTGGTTTAACCAGGTTTTACTTCATCTGTAAACTACGCCGACTTTATAACCTAATAATTATTTTATCTATAGTAATAGTAAGTACCCACTTTGTTTTTGTACTTTGCAAACACGATCAAAGGTAACATACTCATTATAGGTCATGTGAATTTATGCATAACATTAAATTTAATGCGTACTGCGTACAAAGTGCAAAATTGTAGTTTCCAATAATTAATGCAATAATTTCGTGACATCCCTACCTAATTATAAATTACGTTGCTTTAGATCTTACAATTATTAACCATCCACAGATATATTTTTTTATAAACTATCATAAATGGTAATTATTTTGTCATTGCAGTAAATATTAGGATTCAGTTAAAAAAAATATCTATATAAACAAAAATAAGTATATATTTGTGCTATAATGTGTTCGGTTCTAATTTATGCATATGGCACTACATACTACAAATGTGGTACAGTGACGAGCAGTTGAAAGTACCTAAACGATTTTTTTTACTTCATGTAACTGTGGCATTAAATTTTTGAAGTAATGTATAGATATATGCCTGTGAATTTATCGATATGTTAAAAGTGACTTTCTTGTTACATTTATTGCCATTTTATAAATTTAAAACTTGGCTTACGCAGATGCGGAAAAGACCCATCGTAAATTATTTTTATGCTGGGTGGTCTTTAAGTGCTAGTGCCAACCATTTTTAAGTTAGAACATAGAGGCATTAAGGTATTATTGGATACAACATCTTATGTTGTTTGAAACGCGGCATCCGGACAGACGGACTGATATTTTATAAGTTGGTTAAAATTTGATGACGAACACAATGTTACAAACATTTTTGCTTTCCGCCAAAAATTGGTGATTTTAGTTTTTACCCGCTCTTCCCGATAATGCAATACTCTTCTTCGACTTTCGCATCGAAGAGTTTTATGGCATAACGTTCTTTAATGGATACAGTTCACGGTGTAGAGATTTACTCCTGAGAAATGGGCTAAATATATCGATATATTGGGCTTTGATTTATTCTCTGATACTGAAAACTGATACACTTTTTTTGTAATCAATAATTCGTTCACGGCTATGTTATACAACCTTAAATTAAAAAGGCATAATTTTTTTAGCTTTACATACCACTTTTTTTATTGACTGACCGAACAGTTTTTCAACTTAGGCTGAATTTTATATTAGCGAGATCGTCTATGGAAAACAGATTTTCGGAAAAAATGTTTACGAAGATAATATTTTCTTTGGAAAAAATTCAAAAACTAACTAAAAAAACTACAAAACTAAGCCGTTGAACGACCCTGACAAATTAGATGCAATATCGATGCTATTAGATGCTATTTCCATAAAGTGATTCACACAGTCCCATTAGTAATTAATTCCATTAGCAAAAAAGAATTCTACGAAATAAACAGTAATATATTTCTATTGAATTGAAATTAAAGTTATAGCACCTAGAAGCAAAGTGTTTTTCCCATCACGGCAATATCTATCGTCCTTGTACTGAATTGTTTATAAAACATGATCTTAGCTTTAGCAAGGCAAAGTATTTAATAGATTACTAATTGACCTTATAACACCTTGTTGATAAACAAATAAACGAAACTTGAGTTGTTTCTATAGTAAGAACTTTGTAATAATACTAATAATTTCACAACCTTGGAATATTGGTAGTACCTATCTATTTTGTAGTTTCGTATGCCTAGCTACGGAAGCGTAGACGGACCACAAATGTATTTAAAATTTTATTTTCTTAATTTCCGACTTTAAAGTCGGAATTTAACAAAATTCCGAGTTCAAAGTCGAAATTTAATAAAATACCGAATACAAAGTCGGAATTGAACAAGATTCCGACTTAAAAGTCGGAACTTAACAAGATTCCCACTCTAAAGTCGGAATTTAACAAAATGGTTGTTATTTTTAAATCCGATATACACGTGTGGGTGTATATTAAATGCCACACATAGGTACATACCTATCAGACTTAAAAATCTACATTTTGTTAAATTCCGACTTTGAGAGGCGGAATCTTGTTAAATTCCGACTTTAAACTTCAAGAAAATTAATTTTTAAATGCATGGTGGCCCGTCTACGCTTTCGTACCTATTTTAGCAGTTCAGACATTAAAACAATCATACCCTGACATACATAAATATAATATAATTTGTCACGGATATTATATGCATCCGTTTTATGTTTCATTGAGTACGTTATTACAATGTTTATCGAATAATATTCCGTAAATTTTGGTTAGGCATTAATTGAATTCATTATGTTTACGTCCCATATTACCTCTAAGGTTGTTGTCCCATTTTATGAACGATCTTTTGTTGCGCATATCTTTGATGGTGAAGGTAGCTAGGTATTTCATTGCTTAAACATTTCTAGAATTGTTGACTGGCGTTCTTCAATATATCGATATATTATGCTGGGTATATTCACATAACTCTAATTAAGAATGATAATTATTATTGAAGTCACTTTTGTCGAATAAACTCAATTTTCTGAGTGAACTCTCATAAGATTCAATGTATAAATACTCAACTTTGATATCAATTTCATCCTAAATGACGTACAAAATATAAAAAAAAATCTTGGGTAGGTGTATAATAGGTACATGAGCGAACAATTATATAAAATATTGTATCATAGGATACAATATGCTAAATGAATCAGCATAATTCTGAATTTAAAACAGAACCTACACCTACATAGCTACGCGTCTTAATTACTAATTAGATGTACCGTCAAATGGGGTGATTTGGGACACGGGGGTGAATCGAGACAAGCGAGCATAAGTTTGAATTCCCCATAAGATTGCCGATAAAGCGTTTATGAAGCATGTGTCATTATGAAATATATCTGTAATTATGATTTTATATGTTGTTTGTGGTCATGTTTCCAAGTGACTCGTGTACAGAGAATTAAAAATAAAAAACAATGTAAGTTTTTGGAGTTTGAGAATGAGCAAAATAACTTTATCTAGAAGTGTACAAGCAATAAAGTCAGATTTGTCAAACATTTTTTTATGGGTAGTCCAATCTATTTACTTGAAATCCGAGTGATTGTTTGTAACATTATGCCCACACATTTTTTTAACAATTTTTTTTAGACTTCGGGAACAGTTTGAGGGAGACATGCAAGTTTTTTTCATCCAAAGAGTATATATATAAAGTTTTGTGAGACTTAAGAGTATATCTATACAATTTATATTTTTTTTTGACTGAATCGGT
Organism: Tetropium fuscum; assembly: GCA_964058915.1. Lineage (NCBI taxonomy): Eukaryota > Metazoa > Arthropoda > Insecta > Coleoptera > Cerambycidae > Tetropium > Tetropium fuscum. Next base: position 709,340 of record CAXKVY010018474.1, on the reverse strand, counting down.
TTTTTGAGAAAAATGAAACTCAAAACAGTTTTTTGCTTTTATAGGTTTAATTAATACGAATAAAGATTTTATTAATACAACTCAATTTTCATTCAATTTCCTTTATTTCCAAAAGATGCTGATTTATGCTTGTCTCACTATGAGGGGTCTCACTATGATCCCACTATGAGGGGTCAGTCGGGCAATATTATTTTTTTTATATATTTTTTTTGGATAGTTAGGAACTCAAAAGATATAAGTACTCATCCTATAGCTAAGATTTCAAAGGACTATAGTCACAAATTTCGGAAGTGTACGTGCGCCAACAAAAATTATATGCAAAGATATGCGAAAATTGTCCTGAATCGCCCCTTTCTCGGTAATACTGATGATACATGTTCTCGCTTGTAAAGCGGGATCCTTATCAAAAGGGATAATATTGAAATCAACTACGTAACATGCTCATCAATATCATCATGTTTACTCTCCTACCTCTCTTTGCACAAGTCTTAAATTTTGGAGTTGTTCCTTTTATGAGCGAGAAAATATAACCTAGACAATAGACATTGGCCATCTAGTTACTGTTGATGCATGTTTATTAGTTTAGTCTGCGTAGATGGTATTAAAATGTTAAATGTAGCGGCGGCGGCGGCCGGTGACATTTTTGTTTGGGGGGCGCGTTTGGGGTTTTTTTATACCATTTCGTTGTGCTTGCGAATATTTTCTGCATACACACTACTTGAACCAGAAGCGACATTAGTTGTGCCCAGTATCTGAAAGCTTACAATATTATTCATATGCTTGGCTGATTTTTCGTGTTTTTTTATCTTTTCGCCGAGATGCTTCAAATCACGGCCTCCTCTTTGAGAAGTTTAAATTCATGAGATCACACACCCTCACTTTTCTGTCTTCAACCTTCAACATCAAAACAATATTAGAAAACAAAATACCGGGCGCGCGTGCGTGAACTGTTTGAGGATTTCTATCCCGTGAGAAGAAGTGTGCCGTTTCCATGGCAACCGACTATCTGCTACGAGAAGATTGGCCGCTGGCTGGGCGTTCAGCCCTTCAGCCAGAGAAGTTGGTTGTAGTGTCACAGAAGAAGTTCCGACTTCTGTGGTAGTGTTCTCTGGTTAAGCTGTCAGCCCCGGCAGTCTCGCCACTCGGCCGGCATGTTTTTCCATAGCCGGTGCGGCTGGGCTCTATAGTGCGGGCGCTGAACGCAAATGTAAATATTGTAAATAAGAGACAGGTAAGTATATTAGATGTTAAAATAAGTAAATGTTTTATTTAATTGAATTGAATCGAAGAAAAAAGTATGAATATTAAACAATAATTAATTACATGTAACATCGTCATTTGCCTAGGAAGGGCGCGCCCCACAGCCCTCCCTCACCAGCCGCCGCTGCTACTATGATCTCTCGAGAAAGCATAACCTACAATACAGTTTTGATTCCCGCTATACAGGAGATATCGCGCGGTTGAGGAAATACCACCTATGCCGCAAGGGCAGTTACGAATCTAAATTATTTTAAAAATATTTTGTTACACTATTATTATGATTTAAGTTTTATTTAATGATTTTAAATATATTTTTTTAAATGTTGGAAACGGCTTATGTTTCTAACATTTTGCAATGAGGGCACAAACTCTGGTAAATAGCAAAAAAAAACATCGGCAATAATCCAAAGGGAACAAACGCGTTTTTGTAAAATGCCTATAGACACATAATAAGACGTCTTAATATATAAATTATTATGCAAATTTTGCTATTCATCCCTACGTTTTACAATTTGGCCAGTCCCTTTCTAAAAGCCTAATTTTGCAATAGGTAGGTCTAGGCCTACGGCATACATGTCGTAGACATAAAATATTGATTATGATTACATTTACATTTTTTGTATATTAATAGGAAGAAGCCAGACATGAATAAGTACTTATGGTTACTTGGAATTAAGTAAGAACTGTTAAAAGTGAAAAACATGTTTAAAATTACCTGGGCGGCTTCACGGTTGTCAGGTTGAGCCTGACCATATCCGCCAGTGCTACTCCAGTCTCCGGAATTTCTTTGAGTGGTAGGCCCAATTTTAGCCCCGGAACCGGACCAGAACCATCCGTTAATATTGGGGGGCTGCAAGTCGGGCCTGTCACAACCTGCGAAGTTACATTTTCTGCCAGAAGTCCAGATGTATCGCACGTTACCGCGCGCGATCCTCTGCTTGATGAACTCGTTTTCTTGGGGTGTTTCTAATGAAACAGCATCCATACAATGTCTCCTGCATATATTTCTAGCATCTAACCAGTCTACTTCCAAGCTTCTGGTTGGTGTGTGTTCCCAGCTGAAGAAGTATGAGTGTGTTACTCCTCGGGCGTCCCTATAGGTGGCGTGGCGCACTCCTGAAAAGAGAAAAATAATTATTAGTTTAATTTTAAGCATAATAGTGGATTATACAAATTCAAATCATTGTGAAGAAAAACAAAAGTTACTTTTAGAATTTTTCAACGGGGGTTTATTCACTAGTAGGTATACAGGATACTTCAAGGAAGAATCACAAATAATGCAGTCACAGAAATCAAGAATCTCCCTCTGTAGAAATTATGATGCTGCTAACAAAAATGCTTTTAAAAGACGAACATAAGTATGCTAGTTATTTTCGCTTTAAATAATACACTACGAGAAAATTGGATTAATGTACTTTTTACAGATGAGAAAGTTTTTCCGCGACATTTAACGGTCACGTAGGGGTCTATATAGACCTCGTAGAACCAGAATCGACGACTTACATTAGTAATTCCGATTGATCAGTGAATATAGTCTGAACATATGAGTCAATAGAATCGCAGTGAATATATGAGCTATAGTGAATATATAAATATATATTTTTTAATACTGTTCTTTTATTAATAATTTATTTGAATAAAATATACTGAAACATATTTTTTAATATCAAAATTTGTGGTGAAAATCTGCCTTTCTAAAGCCAAGCCTGTACTATTTCCGAACCACTTAATTGTGAAATTTGTAACATTACAGGGAGGTTTACCAAGAAAACAAAATCGTAAAACGTAATAAGGAGGTAACAAGAAGCATTTTCCCCGATTAAAAGAGATAAGACGATGTTCAAAATTATTGAGAATGATATCAGTACGGTCAGCCAAGTTCAACTTTTGTTTTGTAAGTATAACGACCACAAATCATTGGGTCTGGCAACAAAATTAGGTACATGTTCTCTATAGAAATAATGGCCACATATTGTCTTTGGGCCTGTATATATCTTTTTTTAAAAGTTTAAGTTGATTGTTTTTGTTTATACTATTTATGTATTGTTTGAGGTAATATTATATTACCGTTTTTGCTAAATAAAGAAATTACAGTAGTAAAAGAAAGATAATTTTTAATGCTTTTTCAAATATTGGTCAATTACTAATAACAATTGTGATCAAATATGGGGTTATCTATGGTCAATTACTAAATATATATATTTCCGGCTTTTGTGAACTTTTTTTCTTTTCTTGAGCCAGCAAAAAAAAGACTTTTTTGTTTAATTTTTTTCTAATTTAAAACACTGCCCAAGTTGCTGGTAATTTATAATTTCAATTAAAACTAAACAAAAAAGTGGTAGATTTTTAATTTCAAAAATTTGCTTAACTGGTCAATTACTGTGTCATTCACCCTATATATGCCTCAAAATATCCATTATAGTATGTATAGGTAACTTGCTAATAATCGTGGATTTTGTAGATTACACAGAGCATTAAATAATGAAGTACTATTAATCTTCCTCAAATAGATAAATTAATTATTTTAAAGTAGGTAGGTGTGCATGACAATTGAAGACCACTTATAAGTGTGTATAAGTTTATCTGATAAAATTTGATATTAATTGCCGTCTCTTATCTCAAAGTGATCAACCGCTTAATCTCCGAAATATTTACACAATAGAAAATTACCAGCATGTTAACATAATTATGCAATATGTATCATGTATAAGTATCTGTTATAAGGATTTTTGGTTGACAATAGGTAAATTTATTATTTGTTCAATATTCCTAATTCACGTTGAATAGTTTATTATGTCATTTTTGTTTGAAGTTAATACTTTTGTTTATAAGCAGTTCTTTATTGTCCTAGGTAATTTGTTGGGAATGATGCCTAGCTGAATATTGGCAGCTTTGAAGCAGAGACAGAACTGGATCTTATAACCAATATACCAATTATCTCACCTAGATATAATATAGCAATATATATTTTCTATTGTATATAGTAGATCGCTTCATTAATCTAAGCTTACTTCAGATTACTGCTTCGAAATGTAATTATTTTTAGACAATTTTTGCGTCCAAAATAGGTGTTTGTAAGTGCATGGCTACATACACAAAAGCATAAATACACACACAAAAACAGCAGCATTTGTACCTACCTATTGCAAAAAGCGATTCAGAGACTTCCCACGATGAGTGAACTTTATGTTAGTTTAATATGATTGAGTTTAATTTAAATATTTATTATATAGTTTTCTGTGTTGTCTAGCATGCAGGTAGGTATACTTGATATTTATCTTTATCTAATAATCTCTTTCCACATTAAGTTCATCAGTTCATATATACCTAAATCGTGGGTATAATTAGAAATCAAATAGTGTTTGTCAAATCAAATTGCTTTATCACACTTCACCTGTATGTATAAATGTACATATTAATATTTTATGTATTTTCTTACATACAACCCGATAAAAATTTGTGTCGTATTCAACGTATAAATGATACCTAGTTTTCTTTTAAATGCTTTTGCTGTGGAGGATAAATAAATAATGTCGAAACGCAATGGAGCTATGTGGAAAAGTGAGATGCAGATGCAATATGTGGGGTTGAAGCTACGCGCTGCTAACGAAATCACAGAAAAGCATTTAATTTCACATTTAGTAGTATAACTTCTTTATTTAACATTATAAATCCTAAACCATTATGTTCAGGAAGGATAGAGTAAACTTTTACTAAGAGCATAACATTCTAATTTAGATTTTCGTTTCGGAGATAGGTACGATGGAGACGCAAAAGTTGTTAAAAATAATAAAATTTTGATGCAGTTCGAAACGAGATATTTTAAGTTTCCCGTTTTGAGTTTCAGACTTTCATATAAAGTAAAATATAATATTGTAAATTTAATAAAAAAATACTTGCTCTACAAAATCTTTATAAAAATAGAAAGAGATAATTTTTTATGAAATAAAAAATAATAAATATAAAAAATGAATCTTCTCATCCACTATAGCTTGACCCGATTTTTCTTGAGAGCTTAACGATTTTTGATGGCCTCGAGATTTTCATCAGTACATAAGCCTTATTTTGTATATCAAATTTAACTTCTAATAGCCAAACCCCCACAGAAGTCACATTTATGAATATACCTATTTCAGCGGCGAGCACTCTACTGTATTATTCTATGGTGTCTGGGTACTTCATGGCCTATGATTAATATTAATATATACACATGAGGTCCGATAGATATACCATTTACTGGGTAGGTACCTAATTTAGCTCTTAGAAAATACCAAGTGAAATCAAGTAATGAGTATACTTACACCTACCCACAAAACATTTCAACTAATTGCAATTATTCATATAATATATATATGTCAATAGGTATTTTAGGAGTTGAATCGTTATTTTTATAATTTTGTTATACCTATGTAAATATGAAATGGTAATACATGATATAAATTTTTTGCGATCCTTATAAGTTGCAACATGCGCAAAATATTTAATTTCTAATTAATATGACATTATAAAGAGGTTCGCTATTTATCTATAACGTAAATTGTCTACAAAATTTCAGTCTAAAAATATATAAGTATAAGGATGATATTGCATATAAATAGCTATTTACACAAGTGCAAAAAATAAACGTCACGTCGCGTGCCGTCAGGCTGTCCCACTCGGCCTGACGGCACGCGACGTGACATTTACTTTTTGCACTTGTTGTGTAAATAGCTATTTTAATGCAATATGCAATATGCAATATGCAATATGCAATCCTTATACTTATATATTTTTAGACTGCAATTTTGTAGACAATTTTGTAGACAATACACGTCGAGTGCAATAAACACTTTTTGGATGAGTTACTTACAATATTTTTTCTACGTTCATGAAAAACAAAAAAATGTTTAATTTAGGTGGCATTAATGTCATGACATTAGGTGACATGTCATGATCTTTATATCAAAACACTGTAGTAGAATGACAGATGAGTGCAATAAAGGACCAGTTTTTGCATTAAATATAGTTCAATAAAGTTTAATTTTTTGCATGAACGTAGAAAAATATAATTAATTTATCGTGCAAATATTTTAGTTCCCTTTCACATAAAATTAAAGATTCAAAATTAACACAATAAGATTAAAAATTAATCCTCGTGAAAATACCATCAATGTAAGCCTGGGGAACACATTCAAGTCGATGCAGCGATATCAAAATTAACGACCAAAGGATGTCGCATGCGTGATGAGAAAGTAAAAGGTGTATCTTAATTGTTTCATTATGTTAAAAGATGGATATAAACCTAATTGCCTTTTTTAATAAAGAAAGCACCTTATCAAAACGTGAAGTAAACTGACAAAATTAATTAAGTATTTGAACGTGTTTTCAACATAATCTGCAGTGATATTAATCATGAAGAGAATAAGTAACACTTACTGTTAGCGCAACTTCTGGGGTCTGGGAGAGATAATCTTCTTTGGGCGATCACCATGGCGGCCCCCATAATGAGGAGCGTAATTTGTCGTAACATTTTTATCTGCAATATAAAATAGAAATTGTCAAGTCGTAGGTAAATGTGAAAAATGATAAAAAATATTATATAATATCTGTCAGAAATAGTTGGAAATAACAGTAGTTGTATTTAACAAGGTAATAATTCAAAAATATAATAATAAATAATTGTTTTTCTACGTTCATGCAAAAAACAAAACTTTATTGAACTATATTTAACGCAAAAACTGGTTCTTATTGCACTAGTGCAATAAAATTTTTATTGCACGCATCTGTCATTCTACTACAGTGTTTTGACATAAGGATCATGACACCTAATGTCATGATATTAATGCCACCTAAATTAAACATTTTTGGTTTTATCGCATGAACGTAGAAAACATATTGTATGCAACTCGTACAAAAACTGTTTATTGGTCCACTGGCCCACTCGGTCTGAACACCTCACTGGACAATTTCACGTCGCGTGCAATAAACATTTACTTTTTGCACTTCCATAATACAATTTTTCCATAAAAGAATGAAGCTAACGCCAACTTGTTGGAAATATAATTATTTTGCTATAAATATTAGAAAATACTGGAAATATAATTATTTTTGAAAGAAATATACTTATTTATGTCGGGCATTAGTTTACTCAGGCACACTACTCTAGAACCCAATAATAACTCACCCCACGGACGGGACGGGGAATGACTATTGGTATTACTCCAGCTTCCCTCTGTGGATATGTCGCCACAGAGAAAAGTGACTAGTTTTCTTTAAAATAATAATAATAATAAATTAAGAAAAAAGAACAATGAATTGAATTAAATTAATTATATTCCTACAAAATTAAAATTTATGATAATACCTTATGTAAAAAAAATAATCAGTAATAACAAAATTAAGTTATACCTAATTAGAATAAAATCAAATTTAGAAGACATATTTTAAATTTCAATCCGTTTTTTTATGTGCATTTTAAAAGTATAATTGTGTGATAAGAAGTGACTGTGATAAGAATTATAAATTTTGGTGGTCGAAAACCTTACGATCATAATTATTAATATCTATCTCCACAGATAAGTTAAGTCGGAGCATTTGTTTATCTAATATTAAAACTGGTTATGATTGATAGGTCATAATGGATAAGATAGTGTTTATTAGGTTTATTATAATTCCGGACTCTTGTTGATCCGATAAAGAACCAAAAGCTACTGTTTAATATATATATATATATATATATATATATATATATATATATATATATATATATATATGCAGCACATAATACATTATTTCGTATTATTAGTTGCACACCTACAGTCAGGATACACGATTAAGTAATATATATATATATATATATATATATATATATATATATATATATATATATATATATATATATATATATATATATATATATATATATATATATATATATATATATATATATATATATATATATATATATATATATATATATATATATATATATATATATTTATTAGCCTTTAAGTTCTTTGCTATTCATATTTATTTTGTGAAAAGAAATCTTAGGTTTGTAGTAATTCATTACATAGAGAAATAAGCAAATAGATGAATAATAAGGAAGACACACTTACCAGTTGTATACGTGGACATATATACGGATATATATGTCTAGATATACAACTGGTAAGTGTCTCTTCCTCATTATCCGTCTATTTGCTTATTTCTCTATGTAATGAATTGCTACAAACCCAAGATTTCCCTTCACAATATATATATATATATATATATATATATATATATATATATATATATATATATATATATATATATATATATATATATATATATATATATATATATGAATTTTCGAAGTTTCACTCGATTTTGTAAAATCAGGAAAATGTTTTAAAAAGTAAATGCAGTTGAATTTGGTGACAAAAGTTAGGGTGAAAAACAGTAATTACACAATTTTTCACCCACTTGGCGTATTTTAGAATTTAGACTAAACTTAATCCTAAACTTAAGCCCAAACGATCGAAAAACTTTACATGAAAACCGGAACATAAGTAATTTGGATAGAACAGCATTTTATTAAAAACATATTTCTCACACAAATATACACTAAAATATGAACAACTTTTACATAAACAGAGCAGTGTACAACACATCAAATGCTTATGTTTAATTACTGTCAAATGCAAATTGTTTAGTTACTGTTTGGGTATAAACGAATTAAGTCTTGAAGTTGACTTAAATCTTTTAGATTTAAATAAAAGTATTGGATAAAGATGGAATTAAGTTACATATTATTATGTCTGTTTTATCGCCGTTCTGGTAGTTAGGCCCCATTTATCACAATTCGTTGAACGCCTATTACGCCTATTACGCGTTGACTTAAGCCGATTTTACCAGACTCATATTTAGCAGACGGCGCGGCGCTCTCACCAATGTAGTCCTTTCGGTCATTTTCCAACTTATGCTGTTTTTCCCGCGCAATATATATATATATATATATATATATATATATATATATATATATATATATATATATATATATATATATATATATATATATATATGTATATATATATATATATATATATATATATATATATATATATATATATATATATATATATATATATTATATTGATGTTCTATAATATTAGATTAAGTAGTTCGGTACCTTCCGCTGCGATGACAAGAAACAAAACGAAAGCAAAATACGTGCGATCTGTTTACCGTTCAGTTTACGCACGATTGTGCTTGTGAATAGACTTAGGTACATATTTACTTTGTAGGTTCTAGAAATGTAGTCCTATCTAAGACGTACATATTATATACATTTATTACATTTTGAGGTAACCAACTTAAATTTAAGTAACACACCGATATATCGACAGCACCACAAATAGGGGCCACTTTCGTTTGGCGCTGAAGATATCGAAAAACAATATTAGAAAAAGTTCACACTCTAATTTTGAACCCTTACACCAAATTACACTACGAAACTCGCATTTTTAGTCCACACGCAGTTACAATTTTAGTTTTTAGGCATGCTGGGAAATAAGTTTAAGCAAGAAAAAGTTTAAAGTAACATTCAGTCTTTGAGATAATAATTACTCAACTTTTATTTATATGAAAGAGAACCTATTAAATAAAAATGTTTACATAATTTTCGGATGTAGCCTTTTTCAACCAATCTTCCTTCAATTTAAATATATTTCTCAATTCTTTTACGATTTTGCTCTGAAATGCTGATTTCGCGACAGGCTAGCACAAAGTTAGCTCAAAATTAGATTCTGAACAACTTTTTCTAATATTATTTTCGATATCTCCAACGCGACGTAAATTGTAAGTTGTTATACAACGAAGTAATTGTAAGTTATACAACAAAGTATATATTGGCAAATGCAAGTTCGCCAAGAATCATAAATTTGACTTTAAATACTTAATGAACAAAATTATGAAACGAATATAGCTATGGAGTCGATCTGTAGTAAACAAAACCCTAATGTTTGTAACAGCAGAAAATATACAGAACATTTTTCTGCAATCTACGATTCATTATTCAAAAATATTAGTCAACGTAACACGAAACATTACCTCTATTTTATGTATGCCGTTTGTAATTTTTACGGTGACTGATCGCAGCATATTACTATCGAAATTTTGAATGCGGCATCATAGGTAAATTAGATATTACCGTGGATTTCGTGTGGCTGTAGAAACCAGTTTACTTATATTTATTATCAAGATGATGATTATTTAACATCTGTTAAATCTGCGCAAAGTACACTTGAATCAGGAGTATCTCAGGGATCTGTGCTAGGACCTGTATTGTTTATTTGGTATATGAATGGTATTGAATGTACCTATACTGCACAATATTTGTTTCTCAGTTTATGCAGACGATATTTCTTTGATTATATGGACAAAACTGTATTCAAGTTACGAACTAAGTCACGAAATTATGCGGTCTCCCACATTGTGAGAAGCTAGTGACACTTTTTGATTCTAGCCATTTTTTATTTAAATTTTTTTCAACTTTCTTTGATAAAAGGACATGCATTTTAAGACCAGCGAAAACAAAAAAATGACCGGAATGCGAGCAGTAGCTAGTAACCGCTTGTTACACTTTCCTTGTTACACTTTCTTCCTTTATTTTTTATAAGGTACACTTTCACTCCTACAAAAGGCATGCTGCAATGATATAAAGTAAAATGATATAAAATAACTCGGATTTCTTTAAATGTGCTTCAAAAACGTTTTTGATTAGTCTCTGTATTTTTTGTTTTTTTTATTTGTATGTAAAAGAACAACAATATATTTATGTAGGAATTTTTTATTTATTATTTTGTTGTAGACTTTACATACACAAATGATTGTTTTGATAATTGCTATACATACTATAATGTAATATTGTCATATGCGAGAAAGTTGCAAGAACGATGATATTCCTATTTTACTGCCTGTTTAAGAGTAACAATTTATCCCTAATATGACATAAGAAATGAAAACCAGGATAATTAAAAAAATAACAGGAAAATTAAAATATGTTAAAAGTGTAACAAAGCATCTTATAACAGTAATAACCAATATATTAACGAAGGTATAAACTCAAGCAAAAAAATACTTCGTGAAATTGTTGCTGTTACTGCTACTTATTACTTATAAGTTGGTCGCTTTAATGGAATATTGTCTTACTTACCATCGATGAGTCGCTTCGTTATATTTTTAGTAGCAACTCACGTGAAGAGTTATCTTAAATTTTCGCTTACTCAAAATAATAACTTTTGATGTTTATGAATATTGTAGATGTTTAAAACTTCATGGACAATTAGTAGTTATTAGTATAATTAGAATTGTACTCAAAAATAATTATTTGCTGCATTGTTTAAGTTTACGCTGTAATAATTATATGTCATACAAGTATACATACCGTTAATAATTGTTTGAAGTAATTACGTTGTCATTATAAAGAAAGTTGGTCCTTGTAAACTAGTGAGCTTTTACTTGAAAATTTTTGTTTTCTTTATTTTCTTCTTTTATTGGGGCATTCAATGTTCATATATTATGTGCTGTTTATTTACAGTATCATAATATATATATATATATATATATATATATATATATATATATATATATATATATATATATATATATATATATATATATATATATATATATATATATAATATATATTTCCATATATATATATATATATATATATATATATATATATATATATATATATTAGCTTTGAAATTCTTTGCTATTCATATTTATTTTGTGAAAAGTAATCTTGGGTTTGTAGCATTTCATTACATAGAAATAAGCAAATAGACGAATAATAAGTGTGTTTTCTTTCTTATTCGTCTATTTGCTTATTTCTATGTAATGAAATGCTACAAACCCAAGATTACTTTTCACAAAATATATATATATATATATATATATATATATATATATATATATATATATATATATATATATATATATATATATATATATATATATATATGTATATATATATAACTCAACTTTCTGCACCAAAGACGTAAGTACCTATAATGACTGGCCTACATCTGCTGCCGTCCTAAGAGAAACCAAAGAGCTGATAAGTTGGAAAATGCAAGCTGACAGTTTCCAGCGAGTTCTGACAACACGACATTTCCACGCATCAAAAGGATCACTACACAGTCAGATATATCAAACTCAATTGCAATGAAACTAATTGATAACAATTTTTATTATGCTGAATTTCCAAAGCATCCATATTGATTAATTTATTGAACTATTGAACTTCACAAGAGTGTACAGCAAGTGTTGAAGAATGCCACAATTGTAATAAACATAAACTAATTATATGCTATCTTGAATTTAAATAATATTAATTTCTGATCCACATTTCTGAGGAGATAGTTGACACTACAGAGATCAATTCCATGATTTGTGTTATTTCTCTTTTATAGGAGAACAAATATGGTTTCAATATTTACCATTTCATCTGATATTCCTGTCCTTAAAAAAACGAATCACCTGCAACCTGAGAAAACGAGAATTTCTGCTGAGCCATGAAGAATCATAGCCATATACCAGTATGTATAAGAATGAGATATACCTAGTACATAATATTCATTAAGACAACTTTATCTCATTGTCCTCATAACACATTATTTTTATATCATATTATAGTAGTTGATGCACAATATACGTAAGAATATTTTATATTATTTTATTATTATTATTATTTTATACAATACTATTTTATACATGTATATACATACTATTTTAACATGTAATACATTTACCTAGTAAAGGAATAGGGAATAATTTGTTCATGTCATTTCAATTCTTTGAAATATCATCTGAATGGGAATTGCGAGTATTTAAGTCTTGGCATTCGAAATCTGCATTTTGATTTTGAAACTTTGAGAGAAAAAGCTGCACTGATGAGGCATCCATGTAGAAACGCGTCTGCAGATGTTTTATCAAAGTTTCTGTGTAGATAACGAGTGCATATTTGGGGTTTAAATTTTATTTATTTCTGATTTCTGCACAAGATATATAATGCACATAGGTATAACTTTCTGTAAATCGATATTTGTAGAGGCGTATTGCTATATATATATATATATATATATATATATATATATATATATATATATATATATATATATATATATATATATATATATATATATATATATATATATATATATATATATATATATATATATATATATATATATATATATGTACCTACGAACTACGAAGTTTTGAGAAACTGAAGTATATATTGAATTTATATTATATATAAAACATGTTAAAAAAAGTCATATCCGTATTATCCTCCTTGTACTGTATATATATATATATATATATATATATATATATATATATATATATATATATATATATATATATATATATATATATATATATATATATATATATATATATATATATATATATATATATTTATGTAGGTTTATAACTTTCACCAATATTTGCAAAATGTCACTTGAGGAAAAGGATATTTACACACCATAAAATATTAATTGCGTTTGTATACCCAAAATCTAGTTAAAGTTCCTTCAACCAGCAGGCAGCGATAAGCTTTAGACACAGTCATCACTTAAAAATGTTGGTATAATCTCTATACCACGCCTCCACTTTCTACTTACACTGCCGAACTGGCTGGGTAACCATCTACCATACGTAAATCATTAAATGTTTGTTATTCCGTGTCAAGTGTAGGTCTGGTATTCAATTGTCCCGGATTACGGAAGGTATCCGTCGATGATCTGGGTCAATCGTCGACCTGCGGCCGATAGCTTTCACGGTCACCAGCCGTAGATGGAACAGTCGGAACACGCGGTCTGTTGGGTTGGGTACCATTTAACAGTAAAGAATATGAGATTTGTAAGAATATACGCATATTATCTAAAATCTAAAGCAACAATGTTTCAGCAGGTGAAATTGGTATCAACCAAACATTTTGTATGCTCGAAATATAGGTAACGGTTGCAGATATGATGCCGTCTTCTGTTTTACTTTATAATCATCGTCAAGTCTATCTATATAGAAAAAGAATTTTGCTCTGAAATACGGTTACTTTACGTGGTACTGGATGCAGCTTTATTCAGGGCATTCAGTCTCTTTGAACCGTAAAGGAAACGTCGTATGAATCGTAGTACCTACATATTCTGGTAATTACCTTCATAGTTAGTTTAAACATAAACAAATAATCGTAGAAAAAAAATAATGGACAAACCTCATAATAATATACTTATAAATATAAATTCAATTATTGAACAATATTTTTTTCAAAGGCAAAGTTGTCAAGAATAGTAATTTTTTGACCATTTTTCAAGAAACAAATGTTTCATATTTGGTATACTATATACTATGTTCTAGATTATTCTCTTCATTGTCCTGGATCTCTGATATCAATGTATCTGCTCGTACATCTTATCTTAATTTCCAGAATGATTCTGAATCACTTGATGGCTATTATTGATTATCTAAATCAGGGCTAAATGGAAAATAGGTATGGTATTAAATTAATACGATACCTATTAATACTTTTGATATTATTAACCTCATTTGAAAACATGGAAACGACATATATGCAATGCTCTTATTTTTTGGGGAAGATTCGATTTAAGTCAATTAAATTACAATTATAAATGTCCTGAAAGCGTCCGCAAAACGCGTGTTTTTCTCTCAATCATTTAAATTTTAAATATTTGCAGTCTGTATTCTGGTGAATGCGCGGGGAACATGTTTACTTGTAACGTATAGGGTTGATTTAACGAATTTCATCAACGCTTATATTATAGTATTATTTAACTTAATAGTTGTTTTAAAATAACGGTATTATTTACATAAAGCAATTAACATATTTTTCGTATTGAAAATGTTGCATTATATTTTTCACAATAATTTATTAGAAACTATGTTCACAATAATTCTTAATGTCAAGCGTGTTATGAATTATATTATTAATAAAGAAAGTAGACTATTATGATATAATAAATGTCAATTAAATATTAGCAATAACAATCAGGTTAATTTATTGCGAAGCAAGATATATATATATATATATATATATATATATATATATATATATATATATATATATATATATATATATATATATATATATATATATATATATATATATATATATATATATGTATGTATTGAGTCAATTAGTTAATTTACATTTGTACGTAGCTTAGATATTGTGACCATATAGTGTTAGTATGTATGTAGTTCTGAATCAATACTAAATGTTATGTAAATATAGTATAAGCCAATAATATAGTACCTTATAGAAATGATTAACCTATAAATAAATAAATTATAAAACATTTATTATGAATCGTAATATCTAAGCTCGTATCTCGTACTACACGTACGATAGCTATATTTATATATTTATATGTAGTTACATACATATATTGGAATATGGTTGTTAGACATTTGTGTAATGTGTGACCTATTGATATTTTTAAATAAATTTAATATAGTAATAATAGAATATTATAAAACAACTAACTGAAGAATTATTTAGCCCTTCTAACATAATATCTATATTGCTGTATTATTTACAACATACACAAAGTATAATATCTTAGTACAACATTGATTGTTAACTTAGAAATGATATTATTATTATGGATTAATCAAAATATCTATTCACATTTGACAGAAAATAAATAAATTATATAACAGAATGTAATTACATTTAGAGCAAAATACTGCTGAAACAAAAAACTTTTAGCTTACCTGCCAGGAAATATTTATTATTTTTACACACTCAAGAAATTGTACAATTTCTTGCATTCATCTTGAAGCACGATGTTGATCTATTTCCCATTGTTCACTATTTGTTAATTAATAATGGTAGTGTTTAATTTACATTTACTCACATTTTGGTATTTCTTAAGGTGCTAAATAATTCAAGCAATTTAACAAGTTTAAATAAATACAAATTTAATACTTTCATGAAAATATCTATTCACTTATTTTATTTAGACCGTATATAAATATAGTTCCGGAGTACTCCATAAAGTTTAAACATGAGATAATCCATTGTATGAAAACTATTTATCGCATATTTTTGGTACCCTTTATCGATCTTAAAATTTATTTATTCCAAGTAATAGTACCTAGCAATTATTATTGTATACATATTTATTTTTCTCATGCTATGGAAAGTTGAAAATATTAAATATTTAGCTATTCAAGGCACAAATAAATTTAGAGGCAAAGTGTGTTATCGGTGTTAAGATATGAATATCACTGTCTATTGCTCTAACAAATCCTGTCACGTGTTAACTCTTCAAATTATCCCTTATTCGACGCGAAAGTTTACTGAGACGTTTAATGCTTAGAAAGTGATTTGATTCCATTTGTGCTGGGAATGGAATTTTGCTTTTAATTCCCATTGCAGATTGAAGTATGGCAATAAATATATATAGAATGTACCTAATTATACCTGATGCTTTTCATTTGTCACGTTATTAGGTATTTGGTTATTTTCGTATATTAATTTAAATAATAGTAAAATATCGATTTCTCTAATACTGCTTTATTTGTCAAATATTATTCAAAGATCCGTAAACATTTAAATTAATTAGGTTATATATGCATTATAATAATATAGGGAATTCGAAACAAAAACCGTTGCACGTCATCAACTGCGACCATTGTTGCCAAATCTGTCAGATTGTAGTAAGTGTCAAATAAATGCCATTTATATTTTGGAGTAAACTAATTCTTGAAAAATTAAATAAGATATTACTTATTTATGATCCATTTTCTTAAGAGATTATTGTGTAACTGACTGAAAGAAATTCCATAGTTAATTATTAGTGCACCTATGCCAGTAATAAAAATAAAATCATTGAATGCATACCATTTATTGTGTGGTCAATACCTTTTAATAAAAACATTATTTTGTAGCTTACTGTGTTAATAAATTTTATTTAGCCACTCATCAGATGTACACATTTATTATATTTTTCAAAGAAATGAGTCATATTCGAGGTCAGATTGATGTACTTATTATATTCTAAAAGTTTAATATATTATAATATGTACTTATTTCTTTTGTATATGTCGTAAATAACATTTCGATTTTCACAAATATGAAGTGTTACAGTATTGGTTACGTTATTGGAACGTTCTCTTAGTACGAGAACGTTTTTTTTTGTGGAGGCATCGGTTTGTTATTTTTCATTGCTTGTGAAATCTTACTAACCGTAGAAAAGGTAATAGTAGCCCATTATTTTCACGCCTGTTTCAAAATACTCTTACAAATTTACTATAAGCTCCTTGCAGCGGCTAGCCGACTGTTTTAGCATTTTCGTATAAAAAAAAATCCAACTGCAGTATATTTTCTGATCAATAACAATATAGGGATAATCAGAACTTTGTAAATAGATTAAATAACGTTTAAATATACGCAAAACTTCACACATTTTCAGACGGTGTTACCAACTGTACTGTCCCGCCTTATTCAAATTCTGGCGATGTAGGGACTGTTATAGATTGGCATTGTTGATGTATTGACATTGTTCTTTTGTCACCTATGACGTGCAACGGTTTTTATTTTGAATTCCCTCTATGCGGTATCCATCTGTAGAGATATGCAGAAATGCAGATTACATATATATGAAAGAGAAGTGTTTAGTTTTCAATATTCCTATGCACATTACTTTTTAACTTTATAAACTTGCTAGAAGTTTATAGAATTAGATTAATATGTCTTCACGCAATTCTAAATATCTATTTTCTCGATAATATTAACGGAAACTTTATCAAGAAAAACATTATTAGACCTCGAAGAACCAAACACAGATTCCAAAAAAAAATCGGTCAAACATATCAGATTTTGTATATAAACATATAGATAGGTATTTGATTGCATGAACCACAAATATATTAAAAAATTGTGTTTTGGTCGACCTAGAAAACGTTAAATTATTTTTAAATCAATATTGAGGTAACAGGAAACGGTTTGGCTGCTAATGCAATATATACATTCCTGTAAGTTAATAATGTGCTATAATAGTCCCGTAAGGAAGTGCACTAAGGCCATTGATGTTTTTGCCGTATATAGCAACGATATATATAGTATTTTCTTTAATTGTTCATCCGTAGATGATATTTTATTATTGTTATAGTGGCAAAAATGGCAATCAAAAACAATAAATTTGCGCTTAACCTAGACAAAACTAGGTACTAAAAATAAAATTATTATAAATTTTAATAATTATATAAAATTATAAAAAAAAATTTACATTTATTATAGTTTTTAATGATGAAATACTATCTTTACGAAATTCAAGTTATATAGAAGGCAAGTGCAGCTGGTCCAATTTTTAAAAGTTCACAAGCATTACATTATGATGCTATACATTCAAAAGATTACACAGCGCTTCAAACTACATTAGTTTCCATCAACAGCTAACTTAGATACGATCTTTTGTTAATGATTGCAATAACAATTGGTATAGATGCCTTTCTTTAGAGACTATTGCATTATGAACTGACAGATTTCACGCAGACAGAAAAATCACTAACCTAGTTAACAAAATTGCATGCTTACGCAACCGATGCAGCAACCGGTAGATTGTTCAACGGGACTGAAACCAGAACACATCATGTGCGCTCTTCCTGGAGACTGTGCTCAATGCAGAAAACGGTCATTACATGATGTCATTGCGTCATTATATTACCAACCCATTAATCAGTTAATTTAATCCTTTCTGATGGAAAACTAATGTATGCATAGCATACGTCATTTGTACATCAGGCTATTTCAAAACTGATTTTGTACGACCTAATAGATTATCTAATTATAATAGCAACAATTGTTTCCTGTAATCGCACCTTCCCAATAATTGGGGACTACCTACTGGTTTATAGATAGACACTAGGATAGATATATATAGTAAAAATATGCTGTAAAATAAGCATACTAATGTTGTAAAAAATACGGGCTTGACTAAATAATTAATATATGTATTTATATGTACATATATTAAGAAGAAAATAGACTTTGTATGATTTACCATAATATTAACTCATATGTTTGGATAATATACATACTAGAATACAAAATTTCTTACGTATCATGTGTAGAAAAATAGAATTTGTTAATATTATAACTAAGAATATCTGTAAATAATCATGTGGCATAATAGATGAACTTTATTTGAGTTATAATTATGTTATAAATCACTTAGCATAGAATTTCTCGTTAAAGTATTATGTCAGATAATTTGGTAGTGCTCAAATGAGATATTATCATAGATGATTACGAATACAAAATTATATATGTATGTATTAAGATATATCAGATAGAGAAGGGAAAACTATAGTATAGAGGAAGTAGAAATATAAACAGTAGGATAGTGTATAGTAGACATAGTGAAGGTGTAACGATGCTAAACACAAATAAACGCGATAACTAAAGTGAGAAAGTGTACATGACATAGACATTATTAAAAAATTGAAACAAGAGGTCATGAAAACAAAAAGGGAACCAAGGAAGAAAAATAATAATTGGGAAAAATTAAGAAATGGATAGCAAGATAGAGGTTGGGAACGAGTTTTGCAGAGAATAATTAAGAGGAGAGAAAAGGCGAGTACAGAAAAGGTGAGGAGAGAAAAGAAGGAATGTAATTTGGAAATATAAATTTATAAGCAGCTTGCAGAGAGAAAAAGGGGAGAAGATTATTAAAGGAGTTATTGGTTTACATGTGGCCATATGGATGCGTATATAAATCATGCCTATAAAACAATTTTAAATAGAGCTCAAAGATATAATATTTTATTGAAACCCATTCGGACTTAAAATCTCAAAATTCCTACAAATGTCAGATATATCAACAATTTTATATTAGGTTAAGTAGGTAAGAAATTTTTATAATAGTATCTTTAATATCATTTTCGTATATCGTATATCTAGAACGTTTAATATCTATCGTATATCTATCGTATATCATACGTATATCTAGAACATAGTAAACATCGAATTTGTTTGAATAAATGTGTAAATTGATATATATATATATATATATATATATATATATATATATATATATATATATATATATATATATATATATATATATATATATATATATATATATATATATTTCTCTCTGTTGTGGATTGCATAGTTGTCTCACAGCTTAGTTCTAGATGTCACTACTGAGATAAGTACGTAGGTATATTGATTTACTGAACATAGCCGGAGCATAAGAAGTGTAAAAAGGTATACATATTTATAAAATTTTAAATAATATTTTCAATTAATCAAATTTAATTTACTCAGTACAAAAATAACATTATAATATATTAAACGCTCCTCGCTAAATGCAGTTATACATATAAGAAGATATAAATATGGCTGCTTGTCTTTATTTCAAGTCATTAGCGTTCCATGCATTAGTGTTCAAGTAATTTCATTCATTTAATGTTAAAATATGTTTTTCTAAATCGGTAAATAAAAATAGGTAAATATGTAAATATTTGAATCGTTACGGGGAGAATAAATATTGTTCACATATACACTACTTCTCCAAGAAATTAAACAACGCCCAAAAAATAACCAAAAGTTTGAACTTAATTTTTGTCTAGACGGAATTGATATCGGAATCAATGATTCCGATATCAATGGTTTTTTTGTATGATAGCCTCTTTTCAAGATTCAAGATTGTGAATGTTTTATTGTTTTTTAAAAGAAATTTTGTTTTAATGTTTCAACTATTTCAAGAGTGACACAAAGATATAGAGATATTGGAAGTCACGTTCGCAGAGCGGCATAAGGAAGAAATCGAGTAACAACCCCAATTAATGGTGGATATTTGACACTCTCAACTGTGCGACAACGTTTTCTAACGAAATTGTTGTTCTGCTTACAGAAATAAGTGATTTACAAGTTAGTGGGGAAACCATTAGACAGTGACTTAGAGCATGTAAGTCGAGCTTTAAATAAAAATAGAAATAGTTTTGTGCAGTCTAGTTTCCTCAGTAGGTCTCATCTACAATCATCGAGAAAAAAAATCATTTTCTTTTAGAAATTCCCTAGGTGCCTGAGTCGCAAAGGTCACTTGTTAAGATTTTAAATATCTGAGGTTTGCATTTCGATATCCTCAAGCGATGATAGGTCGCGATCCTGCTGCTTCAGTCGGTGATAACAAAGTGAGAGTAGCTTTCTTCTCAGCTATTGAATAGTTATATCGATACATGCTCTAAGTTTCTGTGGATTTACCTTCATATAATGGTAGGCGAAAGCATTCTCCTGCTTTAGCGACATCACCACGATTAGAATTGCCTTCATTAAATACTGCAGTTAGTTGTTACAACTACTTGGCCTTCTTGAGTATGTATGTTGAGAAACTTTACTCTGACCTAACTAAAAAATGTGGAAGTGCCGTCGCAACCATTGAAAACAGTGAGAAGAATATAGATTCTGCACTGTTCGTCCTTTATGGCAAGCCCAAGTAGCACCATATTAGAGATCATGGGCATTTTTTAATTACACTGAACTCCATTTTAAGTGGACCAACGAAATTTAGGGTCAAATTTAAGCTGCCCTAAATTACGAACTCAGTGGCGTAGAACTATGATGTTTTTATTGTATAGGTATATCGTTCTAGCAAAATAATATATGTTGTGTACGTCTCAGAACTGCAAAATGTTCGGACTTTTTTCAGTTTTTCCACTTGAACTCACAAACAATGCGTGTTTTGACATTAATTGTCAAAATACTACAGAAGCGGTAAATCACATCACTATGCAATACAAAAGGATATTTAGTGTACAATTGTATACCGCTACAATTTCTTGTGAACATAACTAGCATCTGCAGTCCGCGGCTTACCGTATCGGTCCCTATCTCTCTTCAACTCATATTAATCCCATTTTCCTTCTCGCTCACTTAGAAGACACCTGCCTAAACAAGCCGGCGATTTCTGGCTTTACAGCTGACTTTACTGCTCAGTGGCGTATCATCATGCGCAACCAAGGTGAAGTGACTTAAAAAGATGCCTTAATATGTCATATTCATATATGTGCAAAACTTTAAGCCAAATAATTATTTAGTTTTGAATGTATTTAAAATATATTGAAAAAATTTGGCATGCTGCGTGTACAACATAGTGCTCAATTTAGCCAATAACAATTTAAAATAAAAAAAAGAAATTAGGATAATTGCGCGCGCCACTGAGCACCGCATTACATTAGTTTGCATATTAAACGAAAGTACTATAGTTGCGAATGAATGCATACTGCAATATCATTAATGTATCGAAATGAATACGAAATCGATTTTATACTTTTTAACGTTTTATACTTACCGTTTATTTTACCTATATAGCTTTATATAGTTTGACGCGATTTATTCATATAATTATTACTATTCATTATATATAATATATAATATATAATTATTGTAACTCAAATAAGAAATAAATTTGTCTCTATTTTATTAAAGAACTCTAGAATATTCAAGATATAAAAGAAATAGAAGAAGTTTTTTTTGCTACAGGATGTTGAATTTTTCTTTTATAAATGGTTATTTCGTCATATATCTACTTCAACAGATATTATTTTCCATTTTGGTATTCAATTTTGGTTAATAGGATAGTAAATCACATATTTTAGTTAGAAAAGTTATTGTATCTCCCCACCAGTGGCGTCCCTGTAAACATGTCCTCTGACATATTTACCAAAAAGAGTACGTCACCGACATTTTTCCATGTGGATATTTTTTTCTGATTAACCTGTCAATTCTACATGAAAATGGGTCTCTGTGTTTTCTTGTCACACGCACAGTTTCTGATTGAAACAATTAAATGCAAATTGAAACTAGTTATTATTAACATTGATAATGATAAATTATATTTTATAAAGATTGTTGAAAATGGGAAAGGCGTGTTTTCAGGGACGCCACTGACGGGGCCACAAAATAATTTTTCTAAGTAAAATATATGTAGTTACTATCCTATAAACACATGCCAACATTAAAAATAATGTCTTAAGTACCTACTTCCTCAGATATTAAAAAATTACGACTTAAAAAAATCATCATAAAATTTAAGCCATTGCGGACATATTATGTTCATATTACGTCATTAACTAAAAAACAAAACCTATGAAGATACGACATATTCCATGCAAATCCTTTTAAAAATAAAAATCGACGTGTGGAACTTTTCCACAAAAGTCGATTATTTGTTTGAGAAATTTATTGACCTATACACGGTAACTGTAAAAGAATAATGTAAGTATATCTCTGTATAGTGTATAGTATGCTCGGTGGAATCCGTACATCACCTTTTCTATACAGATAGTTACATGGTGTTAGATTAGTTAAAATAGGACTTTTGTTTTCGAAAGAGGGCAGTGTTTTTAAAAAATTTAAACTTTTTGTTGGAAGCGAATTTATTCAAACATGTGAATCTCACAAGAGCTCGAAATAAAATTGAAGTTAAATTGATACATAAAGTGAGCAGCAATTGCACGATTGTCTGCTTACCGATAAGGATATAAATGGGCACAAGTACAATCAGCATTTAATACAATAGCCTTATTATTAGTGGTTGATATAACTTAGGTATAGTTTGTACCATCGAAATATAAGACACAAAAACCCGAGCAAAAAACCCTCATTATATCGATCTCTTCAGACCTGCTACCACATTTTTAACAGCGTTGTCAAGTATAACCGATTTCCGGGAATTTAAGGAAAACAAATGATTTTATATACATCGCCCATCACATTATGACATTATCATGTAGTATAACAAAATATTGATCACACTATATACCTATCGTCATATCATAAAACAATTGGATGGTGAATGTGATGCAAAATAAGAATGTTTCCCATTCAAATATTACGGATCCGTTTTACACGTTTCTCGGCCGTGTCACATCGGCATCATTGACATTCATTTGGATGCCTAAGTTGCCTAATACCATCGAACGTTTTGTGGTAACGTGGGGTCAACAATAATTCTTGAAATAGAAGTAATACAGTTATTCTTTAATTTAGTATTTAGTGTATTATTTTGATGGGTTTTGTATTAAAATTGATTAGTTATTAGTATTATATCAAAACATAACAACTTGTTGAATGAAAGCGCCTTTACATTGACGATTTTAGCTTGCTGTAAGAAAAGTTATACTGCCCCGATCTCCTATTGCGGAAATTGTGGGTATCCTTTGAAAATTTTTTATGTTTCATATTTCGATGTTACAAACATTACATTATATTACATTTGTTCCCATTCCAATTTCAGTGGCTATAACATGTTCGATTTATAATAATGTACATACATTGCGTAAGTATAGATTTTCCAATAAACAGTGAAAGTACCCGCATTACTATAAAACTAGATATTGCGCCAGTGAAAATAGCAGAATGAAAATAAAAGTAAAATTTATTCTCGTCTCGATTTATAAGATATTATTTGACGGAATGCGTAATTATGCACTTGCATAATTTAATTGTTGCTTTTTTAGTTTATTACGCTATTCATCTCATGATATTTTCACATGTTGCAACTACCTATTCGTCTTATGAAAAAATTGAGTAACTACAATCATGTTCGTATTTGCCTTGAAGATATGATAGGTAGGTATACGAAATATTATATAATTATTATGAATTACATTTGTTTCCGCATTTTTAGTATGTGTAAAGGGTTTACAATTTTAGTAATAATATGATCAGAATATGTTACACCATGCGAACTCCAAATTTTTTTGAGTAAAATAGCGGTTTTTACAAAATTTCGCTTGAAAAGTGATTGAGACTTAATACTAAAACCTATCCTAAAACCTAAAAAATGTATCCTATCATTCGACAAAAAGAAATATTTTGTAAAAATCCTTTTATGCAAAATATCCATGACAAACTTTAGAGGCCGAGTCGATATATTTTCGTGTATATATAGTATGTCGATAATAATTCGATATATTAATATTAATATGTCGTATAATAATTCGATTATAATAATTAATAATATAAAATAATATTTTATATTATAAATTTTTGTTTACACTTTGTTAAAACTAAATTTAAACGATGAACTAAACAATGAACAAAACTGCTTAAGGAGTCACTGCTGGCCATATTTTCATCATGGTCACAAAAAGCCAAATGCTGTTTTCCTAAATACAAAACAGCGTCAATTTCTAACTCCATAAATTGGCGATTTAATTTCACGTTTTCGTGAAATTTTATAATGTACAAACGACTATTCTTGCATTATCGGCAATGGTGTGCAAATTTTTGTTAAGCTGTATTAAACCGTAGGTGTTCCGATGATCCTTCATGTTTGTGGAGAACCCGTGAAACATTTAAAAAATCGAATTTTATTCCACACAATCTGTTTGTCACTAAGTAGAATGCATAATAATTTTTTTGTTGTAGGATTCTCCTGCTTTATTAAAATTAACAGTTATTTCTCTACAGTTAAAAACTCGGAGTTTTGTAACAACAAAATATCTTTCTTTTCCTCATCTTTACATCTTGAAAAAGGCGTTTCAAGTAAAATACTCACGATATCATTTTAAAGGAAATATTATTACTTAACTCTGATATACAACGAAACATATACTGGGTTCCCCAAAATAGACTACCCATTTTATATTATTAATAAATTCCGTATGAGATAACTAAATAGGTTCTCTGTGGGATTATCTTCTGTAGTCTTTGGGATTTAAGGGATTGGGTCTTGGGTAGGCTCCTGTCACAAATAAATTTTAATTTAATAATTTCGCGGAACGTCATTTTTCTACGAGAAGTTTGTTAGTTTTCATCAATAATTATTGAACTTTCGTGGATTACTCAGTCCAACAACGTGTGTATTGTGTAGAAACTGACATAAGAAGCAATTCGATAGAAGAAGTTAGGCGTGCATTCCGGCGTAAGTTTAATATCAACAATAGGGGTCACGCGCCAAATCGTAAAACTGTTAGGTTATGGGTTCGTCATTGGCGTGAAAATGATTTTGTAAAAAATTTGAAGAAGCCTGGACGTCGAAGAACAATTCGTACACCAGAAAATATTGTACGAGTTAGAATTGCGTTTACGAGAAGTCCTGTAAGGTCTGCTAATCGACAAACCCTTATTCTAGGAATATCGAAGGGAAGCTTAGATCGAATTCTTCATAGGGATTTAAAATTTCATCCCTATAAATACCAAGTGGCAATGGCAAATGGCTGACCTTAGCAATCAAGATAAAGAAGCAAGGTTAGCATTTTGTCAAGAATTTTTGGATTTACATCAAAGAGCAATTCACAGTCTCCTAATGACCGACGAGGTAAATTTTTGTTTGAACGGCATGGTCAATAAACAAAATTTTAGATACTGGTCAAATGAAAATCCTCGTGAAATCTTTACACAGAACCTCCATAATCCAGAAGTTGTTGTGTGGTGTGGAGTAGGATCTTTTGGTATTATTGGCCATTATTTTTTTGAGGATGAAAATAACCGCGCTGTAACAGTAACATCCGAGCGCTACATTAATTCGAGCGAGATATTTCTCATTCCAGAATTAAATAGACGAGGATTACTAAACAATGCCTTACTATTCCAGCAAGATGGGGCAACAGCTCATACCGCCAGAAACTCAATGAGGGTCATGCGAGAAATGTTTAATGACCGACTCATTTCTCGATTCGGAGATTTGCCTTGGCCTTCGCGGTCCCCCGACTTAACGGCACCCGATTTTTTCCTGTGGGGATATTTAAAAGCCGAAGTGTTTGCGAGTCGTCCAGGTACAATTGAGGAACTGAAAGTCAAAATTCGTGAAGAAGTTGAAGGAATAGACGAAGGTTTGCTGCACCGTCTAATGAACCACTTTTTATCCAATATTAAAAAATGTGTTGAAGTTGGTGGATGTCATTTAGAAGACGTGATTTTTAAAAGTTAGAATTAAATTAGCCAATTATTTATAAGTTATCATAAATCCCAAAGAGTTAGCTGTGATTTAGTAAAATAAAAAGTTTGTTTTGTTAACTAAAAAAAAATTAATTCAAATATTAAAATGGGTAGTCTATTATGGGGAACCCAGTACAACGAAAAACTAAATCCGTCTCCGAGTCTCCGACAGTACTACAGAGAGTTAGGAGAACTGACAGCGAGGGCGATTCACTTGCTTGCCAAAATGCATGTACTAGCACTAGCTATAGACGATGGGACGCGTGTGCGACTGTTGCCATGGTAACCAGATAAATTGGTGCATTTTATAGTCTACTGTCTATTATCGCGTCCATTCCATTTACCCTGTGTTGTGTTCTCTTCGCTTTCACCGACATAATAATAATTTTACATTTGAGGTTATATTTATCTATTATTGTTATTATTAATTTGGCTTGGTTCGTTTTGGACATATTGAAAGAATACCAGAGGTAAGAATGCTACTGACGAGAACAATATATATACACATATATATATATATATATATATATATATATATATATATATATATATATATATATATATATATATATATATATATATATATATATATATATATATATATATATATATATATATATATATATATATATATATATATATATATATATATATATATATATATATATATATATATATATATATATATATATATATATATATATATATATATATATATATATATATATATATATATATATATATATATATATATATATATATATATATATATATATATATATATATATATATATATATATATATATATATATATATATATATATATATATATATATATATATATATATATATATATATATATATATATATATATATATATATATATATATATATATATATATATATATATATATATATATATATATATATATATATCAAGGAAGACTGTACCTATACGCGTATATTTATGTAGTTGCTTTGTCTTATGTTCTCTGCTAAAATACTTGATTTAAAAAATATATCAAATAATTTAAATATCATTTCTGGAATGAAGATTATTACTTTCAATTCGAAAGAACTAGTTATTTAGACATAAAATATTTGTTATTGCAAAATAAAGTTCCTTGATCTTTAATGACTTGTTGCCTGCGTAGCAGAAACCCGTATGCTATTTGTACGTATGTTATAATGTTGTAATATTTAGTGAAAACATATTTTTGGCTGTGAATATTAATATATAGGATTACCCTACACACCAATGCGTTTTAATAAATATTATATTTAATGTTTTTATTATATATCTTTATTCTTATTGTGTGTAATTATATTACAAATATGTCTCATATTTATGTATAAATAATTTTTTCACTATATTTTCTCAAATTAAGGTCAGCAATATTTGCAGTTTTAATATTATTATTGATTAATTCAGCGCACAGCTTTTATGAATATTATTATTTTTTATTTTTATTGTTTGTTATTTTTTAATAATTTTTCTGGGCGTTATTTTTATTCTTTCTAATTAATTTGGCAATAGTCATCTATGTTGTCATTGATATTTGTTATTTGTCATTGATATTTAAATGTGATGTCATTGTGATTGACAGCACATTTAAAATAGCTACATTTTCATGTTAAGCACCACGTCGATATCACCTAATTATGAGGGGTACTGCAAAATATAGATGTAACAATTTCATCCGATATATTTTATATTTTTACAGCAGTCAACAGTCTCAACTCTCTCCGATTGATATCATTTTAATACATTTAAAAAATACATACTCAAGTGAGCTCAGATTATTACCTGCATAGTTGAATTTAGATAGAATTTTATCAGACCGAAGAAATTGGCCATGGAAAATATTCTTCTATATTGCAAATAATTCTACATTATCGCTAAGCAAACTGACAATGATAGACGCTACTGATAATCTGTGATACTTTAGTCTTCTAGGGCTATCAATTGATGTGGCCACATTACTAGTGTATCATATATTAATAATTGAAAAGTATAAACGCATAATATAATAACACTTTCATACCGCATATATCACATATAAAAACACTTTCAATAACTTTGTGTCAAGCACATATCACATGTAATTAGTATCATAATAATTAGGAACCGGTTTGAAGACTGCCGTAAATGTAAACAAATACCTATATGAACTCTTTCTTCTCGATACAAGGAGGCTAACTAAGTATTAGTTAGTAGTTATTGCTGATGTAAAGGATTTTCTAAATCTTTCAGTACATATAAAATATGTTAAGTGACTTTAGGTCATGCAGTGTACAATACAATATTTTACTAAGTATATCATATAATAATAATGACTACAAAAAAATTCAATCAACAATCCGCTATTTAATTACATAAAAATATATATCAAGTAGGGTGTCCAGAACAAAAACCTATATATATATATATATATATATATATATATATATATATATATATATATATATATATATATATATATATATATATATATTGCTTTTTTTAAATTTAAATATCTTTACATGAATATTTTACATATATTTTAATGTATTAGTTGAGGTATATTTTAATATGATTCAAAAATATTTAAAGAATATCGCCTACTTGTGTAATTAGCGATTTTCATGTACCTAGTAGTTTTCATGTACTTATTGTTTTTTTCTGGACTCACCCTGTAGAGACTTCAACGTTCACGCAAGCAACAAACCCGCGTAGCAAAGACGATGTGCAAGAATAATATTTAACTGTTTCCAATGGGTATCCGTTAGAAAAACACCCGTAATATATTTTAAACGGTTAACAAATCACTTTTTCAACAAAACTCTTTGCCGCACATGAAAACTTACCAATGGTAATCCAACAACTAGCGGCGAAGAAACACTTTGAATGAACTGTCAGATAGATGATCAGTCGATGTATATAGCCGTCCTACATCCCCACAACTCTGTAACCTACATAGGAGCGCTGCCCCACAGAGATCCCCTGGCCCCCCGAATCCTCTTCGTGATCATCATTCTGACATTTGACCACTATCGCTATCGCAGGATATCCATATAGGATTTATCGGTTTTACTGCATTTTGCAACGTTGTATCATATATTACACTTACTTGCTGCCATTTAAAATCATATTTTCGGTCAGTAATTTTAGAAATCAATTTGCATATCCAAATGCACAAGAAGTATATCAAGTTTAAGTTACTCGCATCGTTACTTAAATACCTCATATAAATTTCTACAAACTTTGCTTAGAAGATGAGCAAATTTGATCTTGTGTATAGTATAATATGTATTATAATGTAGTATATACCGTAGGCAAATTATAAGATATTACTTATTATTTGGGCGAAATTTTTTTAAGGTAATTTTTACCACGAAAGTACTCGCTATTCAAAAAAATTTTACCAATGTTGCATGTGGCTTTTTTTATTCCTGGGGAAGTAATGAAGTAATGGTTGTCAGGTATCGAGCGAGGTCAAGATTCTCCAGTCTATTGACAGTTAGTTACCTACCTATACAGACTGCTCACATGATTTCGGATGTATGGTTACACATCAGGCTAAACCTTGAAAGCTATCTATTTAATGTACAGCAATGAGAAGTTATTGTGAAGGTCGTCTAACAATTTAAATTATTTTCCATCAACGCATTTTTTGCGAGTTTAAAAGAAATAACTCGGTGAATCTTCTACCTCACATATTAAAGAAATCACAAAGCAAATCTGCCTTCTTCAGAAATCATTCTTGCGAATCTGCTTTACAGTTTACGTTAAAAAAAATAAAAGTTATGTAGACAACGATAAATTTATTATAGTTTTTTTAATTTTATTTATTTGTAGTTTTTCTTAATTTGAAGAGAGCCTTTGAAACGATTAATAGGTCTATATTGTCTACTAAATTACATGAATATGGTGTATATCTCTGTATATATGACTGGTATCTAAGCCAGTAATATGGAAATTCCACAGGGAAGTGTTTAGGAAATTGGAATGGAAATTTATCTTTATTATCTTAACAAAATAACCCTTTTGTTAATTTTGACATTATTAATTTATTTGCTGACGATGCTCTGCCAGCTTGCTATGATTAAGATATAAATTTGCCAATCATAAAAAGAATTCAGTGTTACTAACAATTGATACATATTTAAATGTCAATAAATTAAAGCTAATAAATGTCAATAAAACTAAAGGAATGATAACAATAACAAAGTACCAATACCTCAGATATTTTTTAAAATTTTGATTATAAATATAATGAAAAATGTATCGAAACACGTACTTTTTTTCACTGGAACCCTGTATATCTATGAAATAGATAAGCACCAATTTTTTATAGGTTAAGTGCTTTACAAAGCTTTTCTCATAGATGGTATTACTTAGCTCCTTATTTCCAAGAATTTAGTAACATTAACCCAGATAATCATCAATATAATACCACATGCACACAACAGTATTATACATAATATGTACCTAGACTTAATAAAATATATTTTATGAAATCACTATTTTTAAGTGATTTAAAAATAAATTGTCATTTTTGACTATGTTATACCCGTTTATATCTATTAGATATTATAATCTCTAATTTAAAAAAATATATATTTAATTTTTGAACTGTTTGTTTTTGGATTATATGGCATATATATCGGACAGACTATAGCTTAAGCGCAAGTAAGCACGCACCAATGGCCAACGAAGAGACTATAGCGGAATACCAACCA
Source organism: Tetropium fuscum (assembly GCA_964058915.1). Lineage (NCBI taxonomy): Eukaryota > Metazoa > Arthropoda > Insecta > Coleoptera > Cerambycidae > Tetropium > Tetropium fuscum. Next base: position 677,410 of record CAXKVY010018474.1, on the reverse strand, counting down.
GCTACGCGCCTGATTGGTCAAAAAGTAATATCATTATAACTAAATAATTAATCGCCACAAAAATCTATTTCAAGCATAATTACAATAGACAAGTCGCAATAATTATTATAGAGTATCGATCACTAATAAATTATGCCTAGATTAAAAGATTAATGCGAAGGCATCAGTGTTAAAATGGGGTTCGAGAGTTCTAGCTACGAACCAGAATCAAAATATCGAGGCAACGCCTCACACATAAATTGAAGTTACACAACAGAAAGTGAATCTGGTTGTATAATAGTGTTTAGAATTCCAAATTATATAAAGTGGAAATCAAATTTTAAGAGTTTTAAGTGAAATTAAGTAAATTAAATAATATGATTCAATCTGATTGGCCAGATCATAACATCATAACAAGAAAGAAGTAAGGTCCAGGAACCAGGAAGTGCAAATGTTTTTCATATAGGGACATCCGTAGTAACAATCAACAGCTAAAAATGAGTCTAGTTAAGGCGTTCGATGAAGCAACAACCACGCTCCTAAGTTCCATAAAATTTGTTATAAAATAATAGTAAATCTAAAGTAAGAATATTAAATTTGTGCTAAATAAGCAAGAACCCCAGTGTAATAGGTATAGAAGCAGAAATAATTGCAAACATAAGAGTTTTCGTCTTATCTAACAAGTAAGAAGTGGAAGGTTTGGTAGCGTCTCAGCCGTAGAAGAGATTTGCGAGTAATATAAAAAGAAAAGGAAATAATTTTCATAGTAAATTAAGGCGATAGAAGATTATAAATATAGAAGCAGTAAGTTAAAGGTTTGAGGGTGAATAAATCCCAAAGCAGAGTTTCAGCGGAGAGAGCAGCATTCCAGAGGCAGTACGGCGACATCCCGCTAGATGACACCACCAGCAGACCTCAACAGCATTTGTTATTTCGTGTACCTACCAGTGACATAAAAAAGGTGATAAGTTTTTGTGCGTGGTGATAAAGGGATTAACCAAAATTTCCAAATAATAAACAATTTCAAACTTTGCTAGCTTTAAGAAATATTGTGACAGAAGACTTGGTCCCATGTAATAGATATGTTACGTCGGTTTGTCGTAGGGTAGAAATAAGGTTTCAAGATTTTGTTTAATTTATTATCCACATATGACAATAAATAGTCATTATCCAATCAACTTCTTCTTTCTTGTTCTTTTGAAAATATTCAGGAAATATTTTAAAAATAATACAATTTGATATTCAATAAAATTCAATAAATTTAATAACATATTAATACCATAAAATTCACTATTTTGAAAAAGTAACTTCATTTTACAAATAATCTCGCAAAGAAATTTATAATATACCTAATTGGACCCCCTCTAAAGAGTGCTAAAGAGTGGACTAAAGAGTGCTCTGCTCATGTCTAAAGTGATCCTTCCCATAAAATAAAGAAGGATTCAATAGGGAAGAAATAGTGTAAGTATTCTGTAAGCAGATCAAATATTTCTTCATCACACTATTACTTTTACAATATCTCATTTTATACAAATTTAACAAAATCAACGTAAATAACATAAGTCATAAATTTCTATAAATTATCAACCAACGTAGAGCATACATAAATTCTTACTAATTCAATTTTCGCCCAACGTAGGGGCATTTTAAAGGATCTCCATATTCTTATTAACACAACATATTTCTTCTGACGATTTCCAACCGGAATGGAATAACACAGGTTATAGTTTGCATAATTTTGTGGTTATGTGAGGCGAAAATCATATAATAATGGCAAAATTTTATTATATAAGTTTATAAAATAAGTATGCAAACTTTAAGTAATGTGAATATTAGTAGCAATAAATTGTTAATTAATACATTACAAAAAAGGTATTTTTATTGTTTCCTAAGTGTTTTAGTAACTATAATTTTAAACCGTACTTTTATTTGAATATATTTGCTACAAGTGTCAGGTATGAATTGATGGAATTTTTTGTTGTTAAAAAAATTGGGGTGCCGAGGAAGTTAAAACTGGTCGATCATGGAAGAAATAAGAACTAAGACTCAAATCCAATAGCGATCATCCAGTTCATCAGTTTTCGAATTTTCTTCGCTGTTGTAGATCAAGACTTTTGTTTCTTAATCTGTGAGTCGTATGGCGGTTTTCCACCAAACGGACAATACAAAAAAATAACAGAAACTCGTGTAAAAAAAACAAAACTGTACATTCCACAAACTTTTTGAAGACTCGATGTTTCTGGGACAGTTGCTGTTTGCTGTTTTAAGCAGTAAGATCAAAGAGATTTGACATGTTTACGAAATGTGTCTGCCTAGTGGAAGCAGCGAGTCGCGATGAGTGTCAGTGTCAACAACTATTGTCAGCTTGTGTTTTCTGGCTTGCGGTCAGCCCATTTACCAATTCATCTCTCTTCTTAATTTTGCTGGCCACTTCGTTTAATGGAAACACACCGAAAACAAAATCCAAACTGACAATATTTTGTCTGCTTGGTGAAAACATAGTTTTGTATTTGTCCGAGTTTTGTTAGTCCCAGTCTGTCTTCAGTGCAAAAACACGACCAAAACAGAAACTTGACTACCTACCGCTACCTACTCAGTTTGGTGGAAAACTACCATTATATTTATAAAAGCACTTTTAGCTAAATGTAGTTATAAAAGATAATATAAATATAGGCTATACTCGTAGCTTACATTTGCAATAGCATTAAACATATTTGACAGTTACCTTTTAATTTTTACAGGTATGTTCTATTAAAAAAACGTAACATGCTATTAACGATGGAGCAAGAAGCTAATGATCAGGCATTGTTATTTCCTAATCCAGAACGTCTTGACAAAGTTGAGTGAGGACTCTTTGGAACACCTAGAGACTGCCGTAAGAGAATGAAATAGAGAGAGATTACCACTTAATACCATTAAAAACGGGTGAAACAGGAGAGAGACCATAAGTGAGGCAAAATCAAGTTCAGCTTTATATGAAACTTTTAGTAGGTACATACTTTTATAACGAATTTGGTTAGTAAACAAATACAGGCTAGTTCCCCGATCTGCTCACCACACTGATTTATTTTTACAGTGGTACCGCTGAATCGTCAGGGGATATTCTGCCATGATTCAGTAATTGCTGCGCTTTTTTTAAAATATTTTCTACGCATGTCTATGCTTTTTTTTGTTTTGACAATGAATCCAAAGCCATATCTTCCTCTCCTGATCTAGAAGTTTTTATTTTAAATACAAATATCAGGGAGCCATTCAGGATGGAGTATACACATGTGATTTTCAACCTCTATTTGATAGACCTGTAGTGTGCCGAAAATATACAGAAAACTGATCACTGTGGAATGTTTACCCGTGAAGATCTAAACAACATAAGTAATTAATTTATACCGCATTTCGTTAAATACTTCATATTGTTTAAAAAACGGTTTTTGAGTTAGAGCAAAATCAATTTTTTTAGCGTTTCATAAAGGGACGTGATGGATTATTCAGTATCATACTGAAACTTCATATGATCATACTAATCATAATTTGTGGCATTTTATAGCAGAAATAATATGCTGTTCGAACCCATCTCTTTGAAGCGACATGGTGCCACCTTGCGAGGACGGTTCGTAAGTCCAAGCTCTTCGTGTCAAATTTTTCATACATCGAAATTCACTCAAATTCATTTTGAAGCATAAAAACATTATAAAAATATGAGTATAATTATAAAAAAAAATTTGAATTAGTAGGTACTTCTATATTTCGGCGACGTCTCCTATTTCAGTATTTTTTAATAGTGCGTAAAGCTATAATTTGAAGTCATGTACAATTATTATTACCTATATAGTACTATACTATAACATATAGGTACCTACCTACTATAACAAAAATGTTAATAAGAATTTCGTACTTCGTTATATATTGAGCTATTTACAGAAAAGGAAAGGACATTACTATCGTCACAGTTGAGAAATTTTTTGTTTTCTTTTATATATTAATAATCATCTACTCAATTTTATTTCTATAAATTAATTTGATAGCATTGAGATACATCTATAATTATCAGCAGTATGTAAGTAACTTACATTAAAACTATAATAATTAAAAATATTTCGATTCTCATATAGAATGCGATAAGTACCTATTATATTTACCTATTATATTAAAATTTACATTTTAAACCTATTTCTATTTTTTTAAATTGTTCGTAAATTTATCCTGGAAAATTGTGTCACACAAGAGAAAACGCGTAAATTTTATCCACAAAAACAATATAATATGGCATTTTCATTTCTGGCATTTGTCAATAGGATACACCTAGTGGTACCAATTGCAATTTGTCTTTTGTGTATGGTAATGTAATGTGGGTTTATGTACACTAAAAAGAAATTATAAGCAGTTCAAATATTGAATACAATGAGAAGCTTTCTATATAACGAAGAATTTCGTCGTACCTGTGGGTGTGTAGAAAGACATCTTTTCAAGCTCATGATTAACTTGTACTGATATTATTTATGATATTCACATGCCGATGCCGCAAGCAATAGAAGACATTACGTTATGAATAAATAAACTGTTTTTTTCGATATTCTTTTATTTCTCGTGCGTGGTCATTACCGGGCCCAGTTAGGTATACCGTACAGAACTCTGTTTCACCTGGTACATGATTTGATTAAGGAAGATGAAGTAGCTATATTATACGTAACTATTAATAAATATGAATAAGTGGATATTAGCAATTTTATTGCCGTGGTATGACATTCTACTCATATTTCCTTTCCAACCAGAATATTTATCTAATAGGTATAACTATCAGATATCAAAGTGCTGGATAGACAGAATTATATCTCTGGTATTCCTTGGTGGGATCCCTAGATCCCACCAAGAACTTCTTTTGTCACCTTGCTCATGAACGACATTTCGTAAAAAACATTCATTGGAAGTAATTTTAGTGCATAATTTAGATTCAATATCAAAATATACTTACCTGTATTTCTTATTAAACACAAACCTTAGCTCCAATAAACGTACATGAATTTTCTCCATAGAAATGATATTATAAACAACAGCTTTGTTATACAACCATAATTTGACATTAGACATAGGTATATGGGTCAAAATACAATAACGGGATGATTTGCTTAAATATTTTATTTAAAATTTTAGTTCTAAATTCTGTTTTTATTTATCTAACCGTTTAGGTATGATCCATGGATGATAAGTGAGGTCACCTCCGCACACAAAACAAGTTAACAACAATATTATTTTTGTATGCGAGGACCGTCGTTATTATTTATAGGGACCTTTGTTCATGGTAAGGGGACAGTCGTTGTTATTTCTAAGTACCGTTGTTAGTAACAAGGGATGTATGTTCCTAAAATGTATCTAAATTAGACACAGTTATATGTTTTCGTGAAATATAAATAGAGGACACAATACCCATTATAATTTGACATTATTTTTTTATTGAGAAAAAAGTGATAGAATAAGATAGATAGAATAGATTTTATGTACCTTATACCAGGATACCAATCGTGATCCCAAGTGATAGCAATAATGTCCCCAGTTTCAACAGGCTTTCCTCGAACATTGATTGGTTCTAATTGATCTTCAACTACTTCATCATTAAGAACATCTGATGTCGCTAAATATATATTAAGGAAACATATTTAAAATTACATGAGTAAGAAAAACACGCAACAATAACGGATACGAATTATTTCTGTTTTTCCTCTTCCAGAATGACAACAAATATATCCTAAACAATAATCGAAGCAGCTTAATTGTCTGAAGTAAATTACTGAAGAAGATTCTGCTGCCCATGTGACCTGATGCAAGGAAATTATTCCTTTAACCGGCAGCAAAACCTGAGGGAGAGATCTCTTTTATTTGGTCGTCGAATACTTCAAAGAATTGAATTTTTGAGCAACTGATAAAGCGAACTTTGTAGAACTGAGGATATCTTGTCCCTGTGAAACAAGGAAATCAGCTGTGCGTTTAAGGGTACCTCCTACTCCATCGGCAGGCCCTGGTCCGGTTGTCCGGCCTGTGAATTGATAATTTTTGGGTTCATTTTTGGCAAATAAGAGAAAGTAGATATTGAACTTGTTTCGATATTGAGAAGTGGGTTCATCGGTTTGGAAATGGTAGGTATTAATTGTGGAATATTTTTCGCTTAAATATTTTACCGGTGGCTTCAGGTGGCTCCAAACATCATAAGCTTTATGGTCTATATTATCAGACACACTACAAAATGAGTGTGGATTAGCAATTTCTTGTTCATCTTTTATATAATATACACCTGTATGAAGTGATATTTGTTTCTGGGAAGCTCCAAAATGTGTAGCTTGCACCTCTTCTCTGCTCTATTTTAACACATAATTTTCCAAAAAAATTATTGTGAATAATAATTTCATTGGATTTCAATTGTGTTTTAGGTGTCTTCATCTTGGAAAACTGATAATATATGTTAAATACATGACTTTTTAAGTTGTGTAGTGTTCTCAACTTATTACTTCGAATTACTTCGAAAATAGTCACATTCATTTGTCTTCTGGAGGTAATACAAACTGTCATTGGTTTTTCCTTTATTATCCTTTTTTCATTTTCATTTATCCACTTAAAATATTTTATAAGTTTTTCTTTGTTGTCGTTCTCCAGGTGATGTTCAAGCTTATTAGTTTTACAATGTTTGCAAATTCCATACATGCATAATATATTTTTCTGATAACACACTGTTGAATCAAGATAATGATAATGAAGATTGTCTTAGAATTTGACATTTTGAGAGATTATCAATTATGTAATTCATATTTGCGTGCTTAATGCATGCACATGTGTCTCTATTTGATAAATTAGAAGGTGGTACTATATAAAACAGCCTGTACCTCAAAAACATTATATATTATGTTTCATGAAGATTTTTCATTGTGTCCAATAGTATACGTTTTTGAACTTTTTTAAAAGTTTTTGTGTCTCTTTACATCTTACTGTTTATATCTTCTTCTAGAAATTTCTTTACAGATGTTGAACCTGTTGTAGAAACGCAGTCTCGTCTCTTCATTCTAATATGTATGTTCTGTTCTGTTCATATTTTTTGTTTCACCACCTCGTTAAACATTTTGTAACTCATAAAGAAGACGCCTGTTTAATTACCCTTAACTTTTTAAATTTTTCAGCAGCTAATTTCGGAAATTTAGTATACATTACTGGTTTCGGTTTAATTTCTTCTAAATTCGACACCAATTCATTTGTAAAAGCAATCGTTTTTTAACGGCGCAGGTAATTTTTTACTTCTTGCTAATTGTTTCAATTTCGTATTTGGTGATGGTTTTTTGTATCGGTTTGTTCGGAGCTACGATATTTGTAATTTAGCCTGCACCGCTTTTAACTATCGATAAGCTTTGCTCCTATTTTTGTTCTTCCTTCTTCTACCAGTCTTTTGTCTGGAATCAGGTAGCTCCTGCATTCTCCCCTTCCTCATTATCGCTCTGTGGAGGTGTATTTATTTGCATTTCTCTGACCATGTTTTTACTTTCTCTGTATTTTCGAGATCTTTCCCATCCTTGTTTTCTAACTATTCTCTTTATCAGTCAAATCGTTGAGTTTTTTCGCTTGTCCTTGATGTAATCTCTATTTTTCTGACGCTTAATGTTTATTTGTCCCTCACTCATTCTCGTACGCTGACCGCTTTTTTCTCTCTTTCGTATTCTCTTTTCCGTTCACCGTTTTGGTCTTTTCTTGTTGGCGTTAGTTACGTTATCGTATAATTTTAAGAGTGAAAGTATTACTTTAGAAGTTATACATAATTTTTCAATTACGGATTTCAAACAACAAAATGTTTTTAATAAAGTTATTAATAGTATTATTATATGTATGATAGATTAAGTTTTTATCAAAAAAATTTCTTACATTCCTACTATATTTCATGTAAGTGTGCTGATCTGTTTCAAAATTAAATTATCTACGCTGAATGCATCCGTCGCGTCGTAAAGAACTAAATATCTAAAATGATTACACCTAATTTGGAATAAACGGTATGTTCGGTAGAAAAAAGTCTGTCAGGAAATTAATATTTCTTACCACGTGTACTGTTTACCATTCTCATGTTGATCATATTTCATTGTAGGAACAATTTTGTTTACTACGAAGAAGACTAAGAAGTAATTTTATTACCCGGACGTGATTTATTTAATGGTCTAATAAATATTTCATGATGGTAGTAAACAGCTATGACAAAAGATAAAATTTTACTTCAAAATGCATCAATAGTTTGCATTTGATAATTGGCAATATTGGGATCTAATTATTTTAATTTTAACATCTTCTTTCAAATAAATGTTTATATTTATTTTTTTATATCTATTAGGTCTACACTGTAATCATTTGAAATTTGTAGTCTATCGTCATCACTAATGCCAGGTAATTTTCGTCGAAAAAGTAGTAAAATACCTTTTTCTACAATCGCCTCAATAGTAGGCTTTTGCGCTTTCAATTATCAACTCAAAGTACGCCATCTGATGAATGACATAATTGTCGCTTTAAAGCGGTAATAGTGCCGCGTATTATCCACTTAACCCCCCCCCCCCTAACCCAACAACCCCCCCCTAACCCAACAACCCCCCCCACCAACCTTTAGGACAATGTGGGCAACCGGACAGGGTGATGATTTTTGAAAAAATCACATATCACAAAAATCACATAATAAGCATGCACAGACTTTTTAAAAATCCAAGCAGTCGGTAAATATTCATTGAAAAGGATTTTCAACAATTTTGTGCAGCGTATGGCATTATTGTAATTTTAATGAGGTTTGGGGGGTGGCTAAATAGGGGTTAATTTAATCAAAATCGGATGGCATTGATACATACTATTATTTGTACTTAGGGCAGTATAAATTTCGAACGCCATCCGATTTCAACAATTTTTAGTGTTTTTTTTTTAATTATTGTTGAAACAATCGAAAAAAAGGGTTTTACGGCGACTTTGAGGATTGGATTAATTTAACATAAAATCCAAATTGCACTATAGTAAAATGTCGTTTGATTTACACTTGGGGTGTGAAATCTTCTTTCTTTTTTTATTTTTCCCTCGTCACTGCGTGACTCATAATATTCATAATATTCGTTCAATAATTTTCATAATATTGGTGACACCAAAAAAATTTCCGGAAATAATTTAAGCTCTTGTGATATTATAAGTGACAATATTTACGTCAAATGAGAGGCAACAGAGTATTCCAGCGACAATATATAATATATAATATATAATATATCAGATGAACGTCAAAAAAACTATGAATTTTATTTCAACAAGAACAATCAAACGGGTCCATATTTGACTTGTGGCTTCTTTTTATATTACTTGAAGTTAAATTTGCTACTTCTTTGCGAATTGTAGGTACTTAAATCGTTGTTACCAAACCCTCGTTGTTACCCTTAGTGTAATTTCCAAAATGAACCGCATTTTGGAAATTACACTAAGCGCACTACTAAGAAATTAAATTGTCAGATAAATATCAAATAAATTATCGGCACACTTGGCATTTAATTATATACTATTTGATTTTCTTTCAAAATTAACATTCTTGTTTAGTTGAATTGTCCTCCGAATACAATTCGTGCTCTCGATTTTGCCTCAATATTTGTCATTCATTCAGTACTCGTTGCTGTTGTTTTTTGAAAATAAATATTCCCGCTTCACACTCGTAATTATTTTCGTCACAGCATCAATTCATATTCAGAATGACAAATATTGTCGGCCAAACCCAGAGCACTTGTAGTATTATATATTATACAATACGATTTATTATTTTTTTTATTAAGAAAAAGTAATAAAATTGCGGATCCAAAATGGCGGATTTATAAACTAATTTGTCTCAAAATTGAAACTTTGCGGTATTTAAGGTCACTCAATACAATTTTTGACTCAAACTTAGTAAAATCAAATTTACGGATTATTTGTGTTTATGTTTATTTATGTTTATTTATGTTTATTTATGTTTATTTATATCCATTTATGTTTATTTATGTTTATTTATGTTTATTTATGTTTATTTATGTTTATTTATGTTTATTTATGTTTATTTATGTTTATTTATGTTTATTTATGTTTATTTATGTTTATTTATGTTTATTTATGTTTATTTATGTTTATTTACGTTTATTTATATTTATATATATTTATGAACCGATTTTTCTCAAACTTGAAACGTTGCGGTGTTTAAGGTCACTGAGTACAATTTTAGACTCAAACTTAAAAAATTAAAATGGCGAATCCAAAACGGCGGACTATCGAGTCTCATACATTATAATGAGTGAAGAGGGTTTGATGATGGAGACAGGAGGTGGACAGTGGAACTTAAAAATACTAAAAACTACAAAACAAAAATAGGTAAAAAAAAATTAACTTAAAAGGTTTATTTTAAATCATCAGTTGTAATAAAAACTACAAAATAATTAGGACACAAACCTGGACTTTCCTGAGATTCAGATTTTTTGGTAAGAAATAAAAACGTGGGGCGCATAAAAACCATAAATATATCAAATGCGCCCCAAACACAAAAAATTGGTATCGGGTCGATTTAGTTTGAGGATGGAGCCGGTCGAACCAAAAGTCCAGGCCGGAATATTTTCCCAATCTGTCTGTAATAATGGATAATATATTGTTGTCCACGCTTTTAATAAAACCCCATATATATTATATTTCCTAACTGAAGATATTACATAGTATCCATAATTATATAATATTGAATTATAACAGTGATTTATGCTTAATCACAGTTCTATACTGAAAACAAATACCAAGGTGGCCATATGACAGCCAACGCGTGCCAACTGATGACATTGACGTTTGACAATCGAAATTATTGATATTCCTAAAAATGCATTAAGTACTGATATTCCTAAAAACGCATTAAGTAATAAACCGATGACGTAAATTCGCCATTTTGGTGTAGGAAACAGAGAGGTATTATTAATATATGGCGTACTTTAAAATAATATCTATGGTACCGTAAAGCGGGATGATTAGGGACGGAAGGGTGATCGGGGACAGAAACCAGTAAAAAGTAAATAACGCCCAGTACTTTCTTGGGCGCACAAACTACGTCTCGCTTTTTTGAGTCACTCATTGCAAACAGGTGGCTGTACCAGAGGCCGTCTCTGTACTAAACTATACCCAAATGGAAGGATGCGCCGCAGATGCGCGTGGGTATGAAAGTGGTGGGAGACTGGTTTATGTTTATTCTGTTTACCTATATCTATATCGTAGGTGGGTATATCGTGATATCGTAGTATCAAGAGTGCCTACACCTAATACACATTTTTATTTATATAATAGTGCTATGTTGAGAGTCAGATTGGTTATAATTTTATAACTGTTTATACGTTACTTATTATCGGGGATAACACTGTTATCGCTCATTAAATAATTATTAGTTAATTAATTAATAATTAGCATCTGCTACATTCTAATTTGCATTTATATCACGCCATCGACCATACACCATAATGTTCGATGCTGTTTTATTGCTAAAGTAACAATACATATTTTAGGAACTAGGCTGTCTTAAATATGTACCTACTTTTCTAAGAGTTTTCTTTTACTAATTTTTATTTACACAATAAATTTCAGTACAGTTTTCGCTATCAAAATTCAATGAGAACTATGAGAGTTAAGTGCTCCCAAGTAAATCATATTTCTTTCGGTTATAATATGAATGCAATGAATGTTTGTTTAATGCTTTGGTTATCATTAAACACGTTTAAAATATGTTGCTACAGTATAAAACAACATGTGAACAAAATAACAAAGATATTTTACATTTGGGACAGCTTTGTTCTTGAACATGAATATCTCTAATTTACAGGTAGTAGTAGACATGGTTTATTACACAAAATAACGATGTCATTTTTATAGCGTTTGTATACGGAATTATAGATCAGAATAAAGAATTTACTGACGAAGACATGGATTTATTTTATTCAACACATAAACTTAAAAAATACAATATGATATTGAATATGATATGATATGATGTTGAAGTTTAAGACAATTATAAAGATTACCTCTAGCTTTTTTAGGAAATACCTACCTAACAGTTACGATACCTAATTGAAAGTAGAGTAAGGCTAAAAAATAAAAAGAATTAACTTGAAAATCCAGTTTCTTCTATTTGTAACTGAATGATAAGTCTAATGGCAACAAAATAATTACAAACTAATTAACCATGAGTGCTCCTTATTAAAGTGAATTGGAATTTTAAATATTTAATAGATCAACAAGACATTTTTGTGTATATTTGCAACTCACATGGAAAACCATCTTCTCATAACATTGCTATTAAATACTGCTCTGTGAATAATCAGTTTTAGACAGGAATTTTAGAACTGTAACCTTGAGGATACCTATATAGTCCATTTTTATAAAATGTACATAAGCAATAAACTGGCGCAGTAACCCTATCTGGTCCAACTCGGCAAAAGTAGGCGTGGTTTAACGATCCAGTGGCGTCCATACTAAACCACACCAAAACACCTTGTTGAAAATAAGTTGGTTGTGTCGGTGTAGTTGGGTTTTATTTGTCTTAGTGACTTTGGTTTTCTCAAAACTATTTGTGAAGTGGACTGATTGTGATCTAGTAGAGTTCTTACGTATTTTTCGTTAAATAACAGGAATTATTTAATCCATATAAAGGTAAATACATTTTTTTGAGGTTTGGTGTTATTTTACTTTATTTGTTACTCAATGTATATTTCAGGAGTGGATTGCGTCAAATTTCCTCCAAAAGGTCACTTATTTTAGTGGACAAATAAGTTCTAGCCAAGCAAAATAGGTAATTGCTAAAGGCGCAATTCCATTGTGTAAACATTAGGCAACATGTAGTATGCTATATATGTCGTATAGTGGATCCTGTGGTTCTAGGCCGCAAGCACAAAAATACAACTCTGTGCCATAAGGCTCAACCTTTTATCAATGTTGCATGAGCAACTTGTCGCCCAGTATCGCATGCGCTTTATAGTATGTGTCTATAATGCTTCTAAAATGTAATAGAGAATAGAGGTATAGTGAAGTGTAGTTTTAAATTTCCGAGTGTCACAATTCAGGCGGCTGGCGGCAAAGAGTAAAGGATAAACAAACAACTATAAAAAGCTTTTGATGTTAGCCGACTGTATACTGAAAACAAATTGTGACACTCGGTAAACTAAAACTCCAGTCCACTATAATACCTTCAGTTTGCAGCAACATGCCTTTAGAAACGCCCGCGGCGAATGCACATTTGGTTAATAGCTTTGAATGGAAAAAAAGGAAGAAAGCCAAGGTGCTGAAGGAGAGAATTATATGCTGGTGGTCAAGAGGCTCGGAAGAACTTTATTAGCAATTGGCTGCAGAAATTCTCTTTTTCATCTCAATCACATTGCATTCGTATTTACTCGTTATCTGCTTCAACTTATCATCAATTCTGTTCTCTCCTGTTGCTTCAATTAAAAGACTAAATGTTGCCTTAACGGAATACCGCCTTAATGTTTTGAATTTTAGGAAAAAAGAGACAAGTGATCGTCTCTCTATTCCACTTTGCAACTTTAAATAAAGCGTTTTTGGAAATAAATTTATATTACAAACTAATATTTTAACCTGTTCTATCGATTCGTAGAGTTATCAAGATTAAATCTATATCACCCTGTATACATATAAGAAATATAAGGATAATGTAAGGAACTATCTGCCCTTATAATGCAAAATTATTTGCATAAAAAGTTTTACCGCCTATAATAGAAAACATTACTGTAGCAATACAAGTATGTGTAAAACATGTGATATAGGTATATTCAATATGCTTAACTGAGACTGAATAAATAGACCCCAAATGTGTAGGATGAGAATAGCAGAGCGGGATAATCTGGTTGGCGGACGTCCTATTCCCGTAAAATGTACCCTACATATTTTGGGTCTATCATTCAGTTCCAGCTAGGCATACTAAATATACTTATACCATCATTTTGGTTTTGCTTATTATATCCAGGATTTTTATGTTTTCTATTACATACTGTATAATCTAATCATATAGCATGGATTTCGCAAGAAAAAGCCTATCGAAACTAATTAGACGACCATTTTTAATAATAAATAAACACTGATCTTGAACAGGTCAATACTTTTTTACAATACAATTATTTTATGCCTTAGAAAGATATATCAGATGAGGTATACCTACTCTTGGCCAAATTGGTTTGCTATATAGTTGAAGTGATTATATGTTAAAGCAATGATAATAATTTGTAACCTGTCCCGGAGTTAACTCAAATATATTTTTAGAAAAAATCCTATGTTCCACAAGGTTACACTATTGGCCCATTCTCGTGTTGATCTTCATTAAGGACCTCCCCAGTATTTGTAGGTATATTCAGTATATCAGTATATTCAGTATATTCAGTAGTGTAGTATGTATAGTATTATCTCTAAAGTATTGAACAATAAATTAGACAGTTCCTACCTGCTGGCGACATTGAACATATATATATTTCGAAAAACAAAGTGGCCCAAAAAATGTTTTTAAAATTACACGTAGTAAATATTTGATTGATACTATGTATCAATGACACTATGTACGTTATTATACAACAAACACGCAGATATAATTTGCCTACGAATTTATGTTAGCCGGTTTTAATTTATAAACGAAATTTTATTAGTGAATTGGCCTACTATTTTTTTAGTGTTTTTGTAACTGGATTTTTTAAATTCTTAACTTTTGATTTACATTTTAGTTGTAACAAACAGTGTATGTATGTTATAGTATATTATATTAAGTATAACATAATTTTTTTACCGTAATTTATCATATCAACAGATTACTTTTTATAGGAAATATATAATTAAGTGGAAAGCTGTATGTTTCTTTATGAATAAATAAATAAATGTATAAATGTGTCTATTATATTAATAATTTTGTTCCCAGATAATTTAACTATGGTTTCACTTTCGAGGTGCACTTTCCTAAAACATTCGGGAAACGTTACTTAGACGGCTAATACTATGGCATCTGGCGCCTAAAAAACTCGGATGTATGAACAAAGAGTTAGATTATGCAAGATAATGATCTGATGAGTCGCTATTATTAACAAACTAATAAATGAGTGGCATCTTAAAGTTTTACATGCCATTAAAATCGTAAGAATATAACAGGTTGAATATTTCTGCATCACTGTAGTGTGACTGTCTTGTCTAAAAAAATGTCTATACAAACACTTGATATCTTGTTGTATTAGAAGCATTATTTATATGCACATTATTTCAGACTTTGAGCTTTGACGTTAGTAAATAAAAAATGTAAACATAAATTATTGTCAGATTATTGTGTACATATTCTATTCATGTTCTTGGCAGCTCATTGCTAGTTAACGATCCTCTCTCTTATTTGAGACTAGTGTGAAGCGAACAGAACTTGAGCATTTATGTTAATTTCACTTTAACTACTATATGGATCATCTCTGAACATAAAATTTGCGCTGTGAAAGTATGTCTTGGCCAAACAAAATTAGATCAGATGTTAGGTAGACTAATTGAATTTTATTACACACCTAAAGTTTGTACAATGATTATACAAAGGCAGCTTTATAGAGTAGAAGACCCTGTCTTATCCTAAGACAGCAATTACATCTCTCAAATGACCAAGCCACATCTTCACCATTCTCCATGCAGTTAATTAAAGCTTTAGCCTTAGTACTTTCATTTATATATACTTACTTGCACTTAATTGGCAAACGATAGTAATTGAAACATACCTATTAGCATCTTATATCAGATACCATCTATAAATAAATTAGTAGCAATAAAGCGTAAATCAAGTTCTATCATATCATGCGACTGCTAGAAAAATGGGCCAATCAATGAGAGGGTGTAGAAGGAAATGGAAGGAACAAAATTTTTGCCTTTGTGACTTTGTTTGGACTAGTTAAGAGGTAAACATACTAAAAGTCCCCACTACTAGGAGGTGAGCGGAGTGCAGTGGGCGCGTAGAAACTCGGAAACCATGCGACAAGATTGATTAATTTTTTTTCGCCATCTTGAAACGTCTAAGAATACAGGTTGTATTGTACAGGTTAAGATTACAAATTATTCAACTGAAACCGATGCTGAGCACATAGCTTTTACCGAAGAACAGAGAAAATATAGGAACCTGAAGAATATACATTCGGCAATGGTTGGAGAAACGGGTTATACCGCAGTGGCAAGAAATATCTCACATAGCGAGGTAGTCAAATGTTACTGCTTGCAGTGGGACACCTTGTGCTTGAGAGAAGATCTAATTACCAGGAAATGGGAAAGTGTAAATGGAAAATCTATCTAATCTCATAATCTATCAAGTCGGCCTCCCAAGAAATTGCGTAGAAAAGGTGCTTCAAGAGTTTCATGATAGTAGAAGTGGATGCCATTTTATAGTAAATAGGACTAGCCAGAGGAAGAAGCCGTCTACCGACTATAAACTATCGTAGAGGTGTTGAAGAATGGTGTAAGAGATGCGACATCTGTGCAATGAGGAAGGGGCCTAAGACACGGTCTAGAAGGAAAATGTTGCAGTAGGTACATTTTCTCTTTCCCAAGGAGTAAAGTACTCTTGTGCAGTACTGTTTCCCATGGAGTAAAGAGTGGCCCTGGATATTGCAGTACCATTCCCAGCATCCGACCCCGGTAATAAATATCTCACGGTGGCTATGGATTACTTTTCCAACTGGCCGGAAGTTGTACCACTACCTAGTCAAGAAGCAATAACTGTGGCGGAAGCTATGTTGGAAAGCGTCATCGCCAGACATGGAGCACATTTGGAAATTCATACTTCAGCATCTTATGATCCTACTAGTAATTAAGAAGAACCGGTTTATACCACTTCATCCGCAATCTGATGGCATTGTAGAGAGGCACAAAATGACCATCAATCAGTAACTCTCAATGTTTGTAGATAAAGACCAATCGAACTGGCATAAATTGGTTCCATTTTTCCTATGGGTCTACAGAAGTTCCCAACATGAGTCAACTGGTTATACGCCTTCAATGGTGATAACTGGACGAGCATGAATGAAGCTATTTATTGACTTGATGTCCGGAAAACCTCCAGAGAATATGATAGATGAAGATGCTGTACTTCTTGAATACGTAGCTATCCTGGAAGAACGAGTGCGGTTAGTCCACAATTTTGTGACTAAAGTCAGTAAGAAGCTATTGGCGACAGCAGATTTAAAATTCCCTGGATCAAGGGAAAAATATGACAGCACCGCACCCGACGATGTGGCAAGATCGCATCTGGGGGTGCCAGATACCACTTCCTAGGGGTGAAAAGGTAAAATAGTAAAATATCATATATCCTTGAAGGAAATTTGATGCTCTACAACTTCCTTTCTTATGACTTTTACATATGGCGAAGGGCCGAAGAGTCTAGTTAAATTGGACAAAAAATGTCGCACTCTTTTTTTGAAAAAAAAATGCATTTTGAAAAATAATGAAATCAATCTTGTGGCTCATTTTGTCAGATTTATATCATTTTGTAAAGTAGCCTATAGTATCAGTAGGACGAATACTTTCCAAGACATAAGGGAAAAACTAAAAAATGATACTTTCTACGTGCCCTCTGCATCCCACTGATCTTATAGGAGTGGGAACTTGAGTATGTTTTCCTCCTAGCTACTCCAAACAAAGTCCCAATGCCAAAGATTGTGTTCCTTCCATTTCACTGTACACTCCCCTTTTAAGCATTCATTGACTGGACTAACACCTGAGATCAGGCTAATTATTTTTGGTAAAAATATACCGTAGTAGATGGATGGTTTGGTAGACTGTATTTGTTCGGTAGACATACATTATTTATATTTTATCAACTGTATTTTACCAACATTGGGATTTATTTAATTTACCTACCAGATATACCTACCTCGTTTTAAAGTACTCGTTTGAAGCCTCGTTTTGAAGCAACTGAGGGGTCCAATGCATAAACAGGTCATGTCCATTTAGGTAAAATGTTGAGGGAAGATACAAACGTTTTACATGCGTTATACGTTATATACTAGCATTATACATTATATACTAGTGTTATATATTTACCTTTTATTTTCTATTATTTTCTTGATTGTTTCATTCTATACTTTTTGATTATTGACTGAAAAAGGTACACTAAATATTAATAAAGAACTAATGGACTTGACTGGTTTGTACAAAATATTTCTTTTTTTTTTCAAACAATAATTTGAAATAAGACTAAATAAAATATTCTAGATACCCAGGAATTTTAGGATTTGAAAGCTGTGAGTGTGCAAGATTTTACACTTAACCTATTTTAAGTAAAAAATTCTACCGGTTTATGCATTGGAGCCCTCAATTACGGCCTTACTGGAAACAGGGTTACTTTTGTTTAAATTGATGAGCCATTTCCTTTTGTGTTCTACAGCGCAGCGGCTATCCGCTAAATTCAAGGTACATTACGTTAGGCTCTAATGATATAATATGCAAATCATCACGCAGAATAAATACCAATTTACAATAGTATTTAGGTACTTTTAGCATTGTAATTAGACATTCTTTTCATTGCATGCATTTTTTAAGTATTATATTTAATAAAATGCCAAGGAATTTTCAATTGTTGATAAATATTCTTATAATATTGTTGTACCGAAAATGGTGACTGCAGTATTATGTCAAGGTACGGAAACAACTTAATAAAAAACGCAAACGCACCTCTCGATATAAAAAACATTACTACATTGTCAAGACAGGGTTTTACGCATTTTTATAGTGCTCATATTATTTATTGCTAGACAAAGCATTTTCATTTTCCAAAATTAACGGATGTACGAATTGTTTACTGGTTATAGATTTATATGCAACATTTAAGAGATATGTACCAAAGCGTAGAGCGTTTCACTGATGTTACTCAAATAGGCAATAGAATTGTACCAAGTGATCCTCCCCTATAACCTATTTATTTGACGTACTAAGAAAAAATAAAAATAGAGGTGTGTATGAGATAAAAAATATTTTTTCATATCCACTGTATTTTTTTAAAAATTTAGTAGTATACGGGGGGAACAAAAAGTTATATGTTTTTTATAATTGGAATACTATATAGAGGACGTTTATTTTGAGTCTGATTATTGTTCTGAATAACTTTTATTAAATATATTCTATACTTAAATTGAATACTTTCCGAGATATTTTGTTCTAAACATTAACTTAGCACGATCATAATGTATCTAATAGAATAATGTAATAGAATGTAAAAATGTATTACTTGTTGATAACCCTATTGGCATCGATTATACAGGATGTCTGCAAAATACGGGTTTGTATAATAAGTGGTAATATCAAGAATCCATTTAATAACTTATAAACTCAACAAGTTACAACGGTTTACAATGATAAATCACTATCGCATACTGAAAGCTTTCAATTACCCACCTACTTAGTTAGTTTTTCTTGTAGATAACGTAGTAGTAATTTTCTTGTAGTAATAAAGTGAACCATATGGGATTTTTTTAATATTGGAGTTTGAATTGGCCAAAACATTTTGAAATTGTAATTAAAACCATTTTTACACTACACTACACACTACACTACACATAAAATAAAGTTTAATAAAAAAACAGTTGTAAAACAAAGGGTATTTTTTTTGGAAATTGGAATATAATCCACACAGTACCGTTTTTTTAATTAAGAATATCAATAATCTTCAAAATCAACGACACCTACGAATTATTAGCACAGTATGCACTACAATGGCAGACTTTATACTACTTTGAGGCGTTTTCAATGTTTTCAGATCAGTTAGTTACGGGAGGGAGTCAAAAATGTTTTGGATATCAAAATGTTTCGATCAAAAACGGCATATAGGCGTAAAATGTCATTATGAACATAATTTCTCACTGACATTTATATATATTGAGAAATATGCAATGTGTGAATTTCAAAAGCTCCACGTTTGGGGCGACTATTGAGAAATATATTTTTGTGAATGCCCTTAATGTTGGGCGACAATTGTAATGTATACAATGGGTGAAAATTCTAAAGTATTGTTTTAAGGATTTGATAATTGAGATAAGTAGGTACAGTGATTACACAGCGAAGAAACACCTGATAAGATTCCAGGATACTTACTTTGTCTCTTCCCTATTGTATCATTCCCATAGGCGCCAGTTGTATGAACACTTATTTGTAGTTGGAGAAGGTTCACTGATAAGTACGAGTCCTCTATGGTCAATAAGAGGGGGTTCAATTAGGCCTCTATTTATTTTATAATATTTACTTATAACTTGAAATTTGAATATGTTTTAGATGGCCATTACCTTGTAAAGTTATATTAATGCTTTTTTGCTTTCGAATCACAACACTAGTCACTATTTTCACAAAACTGGGTTGTTTACACTGATGCTGGAGTCTGCTGCTGCCCTCTACTGGAACGTTGCTAGACTTTTAGAATGCGACTAACTTCTTTTATACGCCTGCTGCCATCTACAGGAAACTGCCGTACTCTGGAATGCTGTTATACTCGGTGATACGTGCTTCTGTAATTTAATACTCCTTTTCTTGGTCTGCTTGCCACACTCGTCTATTACCAGTAATGCTGTCTGGAGACGCTACACTTGTTGTGTCGCATTTTCGCAAAAATCACTTAATACTGTAGTTGGAATTAACTTTAAAACGTTTCCCTTTGGAGTTCCACTGACTTCGCACTATTTTATTGAATTTAATTTACTTAGAACTATTAAATTTATACAATATTATAATCGAAACTTAGCGAGCTGTTCGTACTTCGAACGCTATAACATAACTCTCTTGCATTATGATCCGTAACCACGAATGTGCTACCAAATTAAACAGTTGAACTTCCGTGGATAGTAACTTCTGGCTTTTTGTTGTTACATAATCTGACCAATCAGATGAATGGTTGTTATTATATTTATTTAGCTTTACGTTTAAACTCTATAATTTATAATATATATGGTTTAATTGCGAATTATAAGCTGTATTCACTTAAAACATTCACCTTTTGTTGACTAATTTCTAAATTTCAAATAAGCGTCATTCCTACATTGTAGTTTTTCTTCGAGAGTTATGTTCTCGAAACCCGTATTTATGACGATGCTTTCACATCAATCTTTTAATATAAACATAGTTTATGTATGTTTAATATTAGATGAATTTTGTTGCGACTTGTCTATTGCAATTATGCTAAATATAGAATTTTGCGCCGATAAATAACTTAGATATAAAGCAATTAGATACTGACCAATCAGATGCGTAGTCGGTTGGCGTTTCGTGTAGTATATGCGATCTATAGCGATACATGCATTAGTGCACTGTTACCATAGTTGGTACGATATCGATATAGATTGATCATAAATTTTATATTAATTCATAATTTGGTATATTTACAATGTTTTAACCATATATTTAGGCTCTAGATATTCGTTATATATATATATATATATATATATATATATATATATATATATATATATATATATATATATATAAAGATATTTACATATATATATTGGTATATTTACAATGTTTTAACCATTTATTTAGGCTCTAGATATTCGTTATATATATATATATATATATATATATATATATATATATATATATATATATATATATATATATATATATATATATATATATATATATATATATATATATATATATATATATATATATATATATATATATATATATATATATATATTAAGATAAACGAATATCTAGAGCCTACATAAATGGTTAAAACATTGCAAATATACCAAATTATGAATTAATATAAAATTTATGATCAATCTATATCGTACCAACTATGGCAGTGGCGCAGCCAGGGGGGGGGCAAGGGGCCAGCCCCCCCCCAAGTAACAGCTAGTCATCCGCCAACTAAAAAATCATGAGCCCTTTTAGTAAACAACCCTTTTGGGCTTGTTTATGTTAAGTAATATTTAACGAAATAAACTTGCGACTATTTTTAACAAAGTATAAGTATTGAATAATCTCTATATTTCAATGGGTTAGTCATGTAACCCTAATTCCGTTGTGTTTATCGATTAAAAATAATAAATATGTCACTCCATTGATTGTCAAGCCCAAAAATCGTCTACAATAGCTTTATGCATTCCAATTCGCCTAGTAAAAACGGATTTTGTCTGTTACATTACTGAATAAATTACGAAGGTCATCTTTCGTCGTGTATAATGGGCTTAAATTTTTTGTAAAAAAGTAAAAAATGCCGCGCCGAGCAACCCGACAAAGGTTCCTTTGTCGGATCGCTTTTGAGCTTTGTCGCAGCGGCATTTTTTATTCGGAAAATAATTTGAAGCGCTCTATATAAAAAGGCGATTTAATTTGAATGTTTAAAAATTCACCACGTGAAGTTTGCTAAACATATATTATATGTATAAAATATTTATTATTTCTCTGTTTGTATATTTGAGCTACATTGACATTGGACAATTGGGTGTCGTTAGGTACACAGAATAAGTATATATATATATATATATATATATATATATATATATATATATATATATATATATATATATATATATATATATATATATATATATATATATATATATATATATATATATATATATATATATATATATATATATATATATATATATATATATATATATATATATATATATATATATATATATATATATATATATATATATATATATATATATATATATATATATATATATATATATATATATATATATATATATATATATATATATATATATATATATATATATATATATATATATATATATATATATATATATATATATATATATATATATATATATATATATATATATATATATATATATATATATATATATATATATATATATATATATATATATATATATATATATATATATATATATATATATATATATATATATATATATATATATATATATATATATATATATATATATATATATATATATATATATATATATATATATATATATATATATATATATATATATATATATATATATATATATATATATATATATATATATATATATATATATATATATATATATATATTTATATTTTTTTTTGTGAAAAGTAATCTTGGGTTTGTAGCATTTCATTACATATATATATATATATATATATATATATATATATATATATATATATATATATATATATATATATATATATATATATATATATATATATATATATATATATATATATATATATATATATATATATATATATATATATATATATATATATATATATATATATATATATATATATATATATATATATATATATATATATATATATATATATATATATATATATATATATATTTATATTTTTTTTTGTGAAAAGTAATCTTGGGTTTGTAGCATTTCATTACATAGAGAAATAAGCAAATAGACGAATAATAAGGAAGCTACACTTACCAGTGCTATATCTGGACATACACACGGAAACGAACCACTTAAGAAATTGTACAAGTTCTTTCACCTTTATTGAGGATCTTCACATCTTCTAAGTGGTTCGTTTCCATGTGTATGTCCAGATATAGCACTGGTAAGTGTATCTTCCTTATTATTCATCTATTTGCTTATTTCTCTATGTAATGAAATGCTACAAACCCAAGATTACTTTTCACAAAAGAAATATGAATAGCAAAGAACCTCAAAGCTAATATATATATATATATATATATATATATATATATATATATATATATATATATATATATATATATATATATATATTAGCTTTGAGGTTCTTTGCTATTCATATTTCTTTTGTGAAAAGTAATCTTGGGTTTGTAGCATTTCATTACATAGAGAAATAAGCAAATAGATGAATAATAAGGAAGATACACTTACCAGTGCTATATCTGGACATACACATGGAAACGAACCACTTAGAAGATGTGAAGATCCTCAATAAAGGTGAAAGAACTTGTACAATTTCTTAAGTGGTTCGTTTCCGTGTGTATGTCCAGATATAGCACTGGTAAGTGTAGCTTCCTTATTATTCGTCTATTTGCTTATTTCTCTATGTAATGAAATGCTACAAACCCAAGATTACTTTTCACAAAAAAAAATATAAATATATATATATATATATATATATATATATATATATATATATATATATATATATATATATATACTTATTCTGTGTACCTAACGACACCCAATTGTCCAATGTCAATGTAGCTCAAATATACAAACAGAGAAATAATAAATATTTTATACATATAATATATGTTTAGCAAACTTCACGTGGTGAATTTTTAAACATTCAAATTAAATCGCCTTTTTATATAGAGCGCTTCAAATTATTTTCCGAATAAAAAATGCCGCTGCGACAAAGCTCAAAAGCGATCCGACAAAGGAACCTTTGTCGGGTTGCTCGGCGCGGCATTTTTTACTTTTTTACAAAAAATTTAAGCCCATTATACACGACGAAAGATGACCTTCGTAATTTATTCAGTAATGTAACAGACAAAATCCGTTTTTACTATATATATATTATTATATATGTTTTATTATATATATATATATATATATATATATATATATATATATATATATATATATATATATATATATATATATATATGTTTTATTATATATATATATATATATATATATATATATATATATATATATATATATATATATATATATATATATATATATATATATATATATATATATATATATATATATATATATATATATATATATATATATATATATATATATATATATATATATATATATATATATATATATATATATATTTATATTTTTTTTTGTGAAAAGTAATCTTGGGTTTGTAGCATTTCATTACATAGAGAAATAAGCAAATAGACGAATAATAAGGAAGCTACACTTACCAGTGCTATATCTGGACATACACACGGAAACGAACCACTTAAGAAATTGTACAAGTTCTTTCACCTTTATTGAGGATCTTCACATCTTCTAAGTGGTTCGTTTCCATGTGTATGTCCAGATATAGCACTGGTAAGTGTATCTTCCTTATTATTCATCTATTTGCTTATTTCTCTATGTAATGAAATGCTACAAACCCAAGATTACTTTTCACAAAAGAAATATGAATAGCAAAGAACCTCAAAGCTAATATATATATATATATATATATATATATATATATATATATATATATATATATATATATATATATATATATATATATATATATTAGCTTTGAGGTTCTTTGCTATTCATATTTCTTTTGTGAAAAGTAATCTTGGGTTTGTAGCATTTCATTACATAGAGAAATAAGCAAATAGATGAATAATAAGGAAGATACACTTACCAGTGCTATATCTGGACATACACATGGAAACGAACCACTTAGAAGATGTGAAGATCCTCAATAAAGGTGAAAGAACTTGTACAATTTCTTAAGTGGTTCGTTTCCGTGTGTATGTCCAGATATAGCACTGGTAAGTGTAGCTTCCTTATTATTCGTCTATTTGCTTATTTCTCTATGTAATGAAATGCTACAAACCCAAGATTACTTTTCACAAAAAAAAATATAAATATATATATATATATATATATATATATATATATATATATATATATATATATATATATATATATATATATATATATATATATATATATATATATATATATATATATATATATATATATATATATATATATATATATATATATATATATACTTATTCTGTGTACCTAACGACACCCAATTGTCCAATGTCAATGTAGCTCAAATATACAAACAGAGAAATAATAAATATTTTATACATATAATATATGTTTAGCAAACTTCACGTGGTGAATTTTTAAACATTCAAATTAAATCGCCTTTTTATATAGAGCGCTTCAAATTATTTTCCGAATAAAAAATGCCGCTGCGACAAAGCTCAAAAGCGATCCGACAAAGGAACCTTTGTCGGGTTGCTCGGCGCGGCATTTTTTACTTTTTTACAAAAAATTTAAGCCCATTATACACGACGAAAGATGACCTTCGTAATTTATTCAGTAATGTAACAGACAAAATCCGTTTTTACTAGGCGAATTGGAATGCATAAAGCTATTGTAGACGATTTTTGGGCTTGACAATCAATGGAGTGACATATTTATTATTTTTAATCGATAAACACAACGGAATTAGGGTTACATGACTAACCCATTGAAATATAGAGATTATTCAATACTTATATATATATATATATATATATATATATATATATATATATATATATATATATATATATATATATATATATATATATATATATATATATATATATATATATATATATATATTTATATTTTTTTTTGTGAAAAGTAATCTTGGGTTTGTAGCATTTCATTACATAGAGAAATAAGCAAATAGACGAATAATAAGGAAGCTACACTTACCAGTGCTATATCTGGACATACACACGGAAACGAACCACTTAAGAAATTGTACAAGTTCTTTCACCTTTATTGAGGATCTTCACATCTTCTAAGTGGTTCGTTTCCATGTGTATGTCCAGATATAGCACTGGTAAGTGTATCTTCCTTATTATTCATCTATTTGCTTATTTCTCTATGTAATGAAATGCTACAAACCCAAGATTACTTTTCACAAAAGAAATATGAATAGCAAAGAACCTCAAAGCTAATATATATATATATATATATATATATATATATATATATATATATATATATATATATATATATACATATATACATATATATATATATATATATATATATATATATATATATATATATATATATATATATATATATATATATATATGCGTGTGTGTGTGTGTGTGTATTATGTCTGTTTATTAACGTCTATAATTTTTTAGCCTCCCTCTCAGCACAAGAAGATGTAATATCGTCGTGACGTGACGTTGGCGTTTCCAGAACTCTAAACATAGACCTCTTTCCGAAAATCTAATTGAAGATTAAACTAAGCAGATCGTTACTTATACGCAACTATAATTAATTCAATAGTTTATTACGCTTATAATTTAATTACAAATTAATAATAACATCAATATGCATTTAAACATTATCCTTATAAATTATGCATATACAGTGCTAAACACTTTATGAAAATACATGTAAGACGGTTAGGTATCTACATATAAAAAATGTTGAGATTTACTTTGTTTAAACTATGGTGTTACATCACCAGTTAGTAGCAAGGTAGCAACACAAGGTTGGTTTATTTGGGGCATTCTTTTGACAGATTGTGGACCCGGTATGAGATCATTGTGAATGTTAAAAATTTAATGAAGAGTACACGAACTAAGTAGGTTGTAATTATCGGGTTTCAATGAAACAGAAATGTATTTAAGAAACTTGCAGCAAAACTTGACTAGAAATACTAGAAAAACTCTAGTAATTGATTTACTATGCTAAACGATAATCGCACTTGTTAAGTTCTCCTTTTTATAAATCGATAACTGTGTCAAGTTCCTTATGAATTATTTATTAAAAGAAGCTAATAGTATTCCATTTCTTGTGGGTCCGGTAAGTAAATTGTGTTATTGGAATTGGCAAACAACCGTACTTAACGAAAGTGGTGTGAACATTTTATCGATAGGCAATAAGGTATTCGGAAATATTGGGCCTCAGTTTCCTGATTTTTTCGTACTCGATTTTTTGGTAAAGTTCAACGTCCTCTAACTTTGTTACTGGTAAACTTGATACGGTAGTTTTTCTACAGAGTTATAACTAAGCTTAACAATAAATACTACCATTCCAAATGTATTAACAAAAAAAGCCATAATAACTAAGAAACAGGTTTCGCACGAGCCGGCTTGAACTAGTGTACTGTGAGCTAGGGGAGGGTTGGTTCTTTATGGAAAACCTCTTATTCATAATATCAAATTACATAATATAATTATTTAAACTGGTCATATAAGGGCGCCACGTAGTTTGTCTTATTTCTGTGGTTTTCAAATTATTCTTGCCCAGTAAACTACGACTTTATCTTTATCTTATAACGGTTCCCTATTATTATTCTCTAGCACAAATATATTAATGGTGGGAAGACTAATAAAGTAATACAATCAATTATATTATATTTTTGAAATGATCCACACAG
Organism: Tetropium fuscum; assembly: GCA_964058915.1. Lineage (NCBI taxonomy): Eukaryota > Metazoa > Arthropoda > Insecta > Coleoptera > Cerambycidae > Tetropium > Tetropium fuscum. The sequence goes on along the minus strand of CAXKVY010018474.1, from coordinate 649,288 downwards.
ATTACATAATAGCTTTATATATCTTTATAATATCTTAAAGCTTTCCTTCCTTTCTTATGAAGATGTAACTGAAATTGCCACAAGTACTGAGGATTCCATCAATTTTTAGAATGTTGAATTATTACTTACCAAAAATAGCAAATTTGGCACCAGCACTTGAATCTTCAAAATGCTTTGTCAAAGACTGGAACATGTGAAGAAGTACAGGGCAAAGTTCAGCCTACACTGCCTACAGCATTAGACAGAAGGCAATCGGCTTAACAAGGGAGAGCAAGAAAATGATATTGGGCCGTCCATCAAGTGAAGAACCTGCCAAGAAAAGATCTAAGCGAAACATAATATGTGACAAAGTGTAAAAAGTATTCAACCAAATGCAATTAAACATGAGTCATCACACTAAATATGTCACTAGTATATAGTATATTATCTGTTTTCTTTTGTGCAATATACATATTTACACTTTCGCTTTTCTTGTATATTTTTCTTAGACGTATTATTCGGCATATTCGCGTTATTGCTGCAATTTCCGGCCGCATAACGCGCATCAAGCTCTAGCACTGTTACACCATAGACTAATATATTATTGTTACACATCTCTTATATTTCGTATGCGCTTTTGGCACCGATTTACATTCAACACATTCACAACAAATTACACGGTATTTCACGCTGAAAAATATTGAGATATTAAGAAAACGTAGGTATAGTCATTGACGGAGCTATTCAACACATTGATACAGGACTCCAGATCCAGAGAATGCTGGTATATTTGTCTGTAAATCCTCATCTGTAAAAATAAAAGGATAACTTCGATTCTGAATTACCTATAGTTCCTCCGTCCCTATTTCATCCAGAAGCTCAGTTATTGAGAAAAAGTGACAAATCATCATTGGAATAACTTTGGATGACACAGCACCTAGTTTAAATTACATGTTACGTGTGGAAATATTGCATGTTCTTGACGGGGGTGCACTCTATATAAATTGCCATGGCCAAAACCTGGGAAATTTTTCAGATGTTACAACTATATAGTAGTCATATTGCTGTGCAATATAAAGTTGTGACAATTATATTTAATGGCTATGCCGTCTCCAGTACAAAGGATGTAGGGCATCAGATACGCATAAAACCATCATAAATGACAAATTTACTGAGAGCTCTTCACTTCTTATTACCGAAGGACCCTTTCTTTTCTTTCTAATAATGAAAATAAACAGTGCTTTATATTCATAACTATGCTTGGAAAAAAATCAGAAGCGAAGAGGCATACTGTGCTTCATACTACAGATGATGCGGGCAGTTATTATAAAAACAGCACTGACCTTGGCAGAAGAAAAGCATAGAACAGTTGTCGCTGACGACATCGATACTCTTGTACTTTTGCTATACCATAATACACGAAATATTTGTTTGCGGTCAGTTTCAGTGATAAAAAACGTGATTTAAATCGATGCAACATGTACTTGGCGAAAAGGAATGAAAAAATATTATCTTTTGACATGTTTTAACTGGATGCGATTCCAGAAGCTACTTATTTGATAAAAGTAAATCGGCAGCATATCAACATTTTTGGAAATGTGAGAAATTTAGCATCTGTGCTACTCTGATTGGATCAGAAAATGTAAACACAAAGGAACTCACAGATATTGGCAGAAAAGTATTGGTGTGATGGTACGGTGGAAATCCAAAGAAAGTGACTCCGAACCTACTACGATATCATCTCTACTTGAAAAAAATCACAATTTCCAAAAGTGGAAAAAAAGATCATTTCAAACATCTTTGTTGGAAAACTATGAACACCAATATTGGTAATCCCGATTTGGATGGGGAAAATGTGGGAGAAAAATGTCTTTATTTATCTTTTTTAGATTTAGCTTTTCTCTTATGTAGGATGTAAGATTGATGAAATACATTTTGATTAATAAAAATATGATTTTCGACACTATAAACTCAGTTTGTTTTTTTTGTCACTATTTTGTTACTAATTTTTATGTTTGAATTCCAAATATCATAATATTTTTCAGCGTGAAATTTTGCGTAATTTGATACCAAACACGATGTTTTTATGATTTTTTACAAATTTTTGTAAACTTTTAATGTTTAAAAAATATTGTTAGTATTTCAAACAGCGAACTAAAAAAATCAACTTAAGTATGAGTAACTACTATCTTAGTTTTAATTAACAGAGGTAAGCACAATATTCGGTGTAATTATTTTAAAATTAAGTAGTCAGTTTTAATAGGTTATCTGCATTACCACGATGTCTAATAATATGTACCCCAAAACTGAGATGCACAAAAAGATAATACTTAACAGAAAATTGAAAGGATTCAAAGGGAAAATAAAGGTAGAGTAGATACTTAGAGTAAATCCTTGTTTTACTTGAGTAAATACGTTATTATATTATCAGGCCGGTAAAAGATTGCCCGGTAAAAGAAGACAAGTTACCCGACTTTCTTGTGAACAGACAATAAAACTTATTATATTTTATCAATATAAAGAGTAATTATGTGCGAATTTGGCAATTCGGTTAGATTATTTAGTCAATGGGAAGTGTCAAACAAGTGTTAGTAAGAAGTCACAAACTAGCAGGGAAATAAAAAAAATATCATACAGTAGACGCCGATTATGATAAAGTTACACAGCTGACCCATTTCGTTTGACTACTACCCCGCTAGGACTATAGTGTTTTCGTTTGGTATACAAACTAGAGCAAAAAATTGTGCGGCATTTGACAAAGAAATTCCATACCATTTACTACAGAAGCGGTAAATCACATCACTATGCAATACAAATGGATATTTAGTGTAAAATTGTATAATGCTACAATTTCTTGTGAACTAGGGTCTTGTTAGGGAACTTGTTTGAATAGTTATGTATTATCAACCAATAAACTTAAAATACCTTTTTTTATTGAGTAAAATAATGTTTTCAACAAAATGAGAATGGAAACAATATCTGCATAAGAGGGATACAAATCGAAAAAAAGCTATGTTCGAGTGGAATCCGAAGGGACCGGTATGAGGCTAACATCAACTTTGTACCGAAAGTAGGTAATCCCCCTAACCTACCTCAGGCTCGGCCAATTGTAGAATTCTGGACACTATTGAGTCAGAAAGTCTACAATAACGGATGGGAAGCATAAAATGAAGAACAATTCTTGGGACGCTATATATTCAGAAAAATTAGAGAAAACCACGCTGTGGTCGTCCCAAGGACGATGCAACACTTAGACAAATAGAAAATAACGGTCCCTCGTCGATTATTTGAATTTTGTTTTATATTAAGGCTGGGATTTTGTAGAGTGAGAAGCAAATATATGCATTTATTTTGGTTAAGTATAAATAATTAAAAAGCTACATAAGATCTGATTATCAAATTAGGTCATGCACTAGCTATTATTATTGTGATGTTCATAATATATGTTTTTTGTCCCAAAATTTTCTTATAAGCCTGTTCTGTGAACATACTTGCACCTAATACTTAACCAAAATAAATGCATTTATTTGTCTCTTACATAACATAACACTAATTTCATAAAAATAGATAACCGCAAATTATTATTCATTATCTGGAATCAAAACCTTTCTATAATTCAGAAAACAATAAACTGTCATCTCGATGGAGCAGTGTCAATGTTTTTTATCTCGGGAATATATATATATATATATATATATATATATATATATATATATATATATATATATATATATATATATATATATATATATATATATATATATATATATATAGATATATATTTATTTATAATAATCATGATGGCGGATCCAAGATAGCTGATGAATTTTGTGATTTAAAGTTCGAATAGACTCAAAATCTGTATCTCCAGGTTTTAGTGATAGCAGATCACGGATTTTTAGACAAAAAATAAATATTAAAAATGACGGTGCCAATATGATGTCGTCCAATGCGGTGACGTCTTCGCTATTCATGGTCCTATTCGACTCAAACTCGATATCGGCAGAGTCGAAACTCACCAATTTAGTAACACCAAATATTCCGGGTTTTGGGGTAGTAGATCACAAACTTTTTTTCAACAAATATTTAAGATGGGGGCTACAATATGAGAAGATTTATTTTTCTTCGCAAATACTTAACCTACAACTTAATATCATTAAATTTTTTTCTGATACCTACGTATCTACAATACATTCGTAAATCGTAACCTCTTCCTAACTAAAGTTATTAACATGATCATTATCCCAACCTAATCCTAATTCGTAACCTATTTGAATTTTAGAGAGTTCTGGAGACATATTTTGTTTTTCACATTAAATCTGCGAAGAATGTTTGACATTTTATATTTTTCGCTAGTTTTGTACATATCCTATGTTTTGCACCTCATTAATAATATAGAAAATAATTTAATGTATTGGTTACAATAATTAGAAGGAACCGCCTAGCCGCGTGACTTGACCGGTAAGGCGTTGGTGGCACTTGGATGGGTGGCCTAAGCAGGCTTGGGGATGGGCTGTGGCAGTCCAACTGAGACCTGCAAACACTCAACAGCTGCCACGGGCGCGTGGTCCCTGATAAATGGTAATGAAAACAGAGTAATAAATCTCGGTAACTCAGAACCATGCTATCATACATAAAAAATGTAAAGAGACTTTGCCACCAAGCCACCCGTAATAAATAGGATGGTTTGAAGAAAATTACTAAAGTAAGAAGGAGGGATGAACAAAGGGCCTAATGAAGTAGAGGAAGTGCTGCAGGGGAAGTGAAACCACTATACTCCGACACATATACATACATACATACATACATACATACATACATACATACATACATACATACATACATACATACATACATACATACATACATACATACATACATACATACATACATACTTACATACGATAATTAGAGGAAATTTGAGAAAAAAAATGGGATATAGGTACACTACATTTTGAGTCGTCTATTAGTTGTTTCTTATTTAAATATCCTTATAGGATATTTTTAAATATGAAAATGTATCAATATATTTTCAGTATTCACCAGAATACTGGGCTCACACTGGTCAGGAGTAATAGCACATTATGCGTATGCAACTTCAGAGTATTTCTGTGCCATAATGGTATAACTGACATTAATGTCTTTATACATGACTTTAGGTCACAGTGTGAGAGCTTCGTTTAAAACACCTTCAGGTCTGAAGAAATATGACCAACTAATGTACAAAATGAACTCGAATGTGTTACACAATAGTTAACTTATTTTTATTAAATTCTATATAAGTGGGTACCTAACTGCAAATTATTTCATATTTCAATGATTCATATATTATTATTAATATTATTATGTTGCAGTATTCTGAGTGAATATTATTAGATCATAAGAAATGAAATCTCTAAAGCTGATGTAGGTATACTTAAATCCCAATTTTAATAATAAAATAGGAACCCTTTTCTATGAATGGAAATACTGACACTTAAACAAACACATTCGTGCAATGATTTAATTAGATTATTTACTGTTATGTAATAATTAACTACATATATACAAAATATTAGTTTCTGCAAAATTACCTCTTGTTTTTTAAATAATTTAATTGGTTAAAAATGTAAAGCATGATTTATGCATCATTCGATGTACTATACCACGCTTATGTGCTGTTGTTTATGTGATAAGTTAATCATGATTTTGTACTTAAGAAATAAACGGCGCGATTAATAAGGTAATTATCATAATATTATATGTTATGATATAATGTTATGAAATTATATTATTTATGATTAAAATTAAAAATAACTTATTTTTCTGAATTTTGTAGTAATGAGGAATGCTTTCGTAATATCTTTCAAATAACTACATACTCTTTAAGCAATTAGTATTTTATACACCCACCTTAATTACTTAACAGAAATAGTTACATCTTTCCTTATATATGTGTGCTAAGATTAAATAGAATATTTTTATTGATTTGATTTTTGAAAACTCATAAGAGTCCATCGGTCATAGTATTATCGGGATATAACTTGGGAAGTTTTGAAACTCTGCAGGTTTGTAAATTTCGGTACTTAGAATGAAAATCCACATTTTGCATAAACCGGGACCTACCGCCGATGACGCCATATTGCCAAGATGGCTTGCTACCTATATATCTCATTTAGTTAGAAAAAAATTCCATGTCCTCAGAAAAACTGCAATTTAATATCACACGAATTATATATAGTGTGTTGAATTATATATAGCCGTTGAACACACCGGTGTTCAACGGCTATGGCAACGCAACAATCAAGGATGAAAAGCAAGTCAGAAGAACTGGTAAGGAGACGGCTGACGACGCAGTGATCGTAAACTCCACGCCCATCACAGTACCACGAGGTAGGTATTGTGGTCATTTTTTATATTTTCAATGAATTTTTAAAAAACTATAAAGCATATTTTCACAAAACATGTACACTATACAAAACAGATCAAATATCAAGAGATGGTCTAATTAGGGAGTTCGCTTTTCTTGTAATCCGCAAATAAAGTGAGCCGACAATACCTACATAGTAATAACCTAATATTCTAATATGGCGTATATAAGAAAAAGTGAAGTGTCATTACCTCGCCAACCATTATAGATAAGAAACAAAAACAATAAAGACGCCATCATTAGTTTAATTAGAATCTTTGAAACAGATGGGAAATGGTATATGGTAAATGTGGTATATACAAAAAATAGTATATTGCGGCCATCAGAAATAGTAAAATTAGTGTCACTGGATAACTATTGGAGATAAAAAATGACTACACTAACTACACCATAAGAAAGCAATATAAAAGCTGAGTGGCTTGTATTCTTATTATTCTTTGGCAGTCAAAAATAAAAAAGGCGTAGCGATTTTTTGAAATTGATGTTTTTCACGAGAGTAGGAAATCAATTATTTTGGTGGTTACATAGAAGGGCACATACCGTACCTACGTAACTACTCTACGTACGTATTCATTTCATTAAAAGAAAATATGCATCTTTAATAGGTATTTTAAATTGTTTTAAAGAAGACATCTGGGTAAAATATATTTCAAATTATGGAAGATGGTTTTTATATTATTATTAATTTATGTTTAGAAAAATAAGACATTTTAATGCTTGTAGTTGCTATATTAGGACATAATAATGAATTAAATTTTTATTATTTCCTCGTTTACTTTAGTCATATATGCATTATACATAAAATTTCTCTTTTTATAACAATTTTTGTAAATACCTGGTGCGATGCAATATAATTACGATGACCTCATAAACGATTCCTCTGTGGATCCAGAGAAGAGTTGCACCGACATCAAGACCAACACTGAATAGCAAACTCCGCGAGAAACACAATCTCGGGACAATACCAACGTCCAACTAAACAATATCAATTAAAATAAAGTCGCAAATAACCGTTCCATTTTAATAAAAATAGCTATCTATGGATTAGTTGTGGATTGGTTGTTATTATCTCTTTTTAACGATAAATGCAAAATACGCATTAAATCGACAAAAACACAAAATCGAAGATGGCGGACACTTATAATTAATTAACGGCCAAGAATATGATTTCTTCATCTATTCCGAGGGAGACATTTAACTGTGTCACCAGTTTCAACCCAACAGTTTTTTTTAAATCTGAAATGATTGGGTTATGCGGCCTGTAGCGTGGAATAGACAGATGACAGGCAAATGCACTTTGACTTGCTTCACAGACATTCGGACATAAGGGCGCCGTCACGTTTTAGGAGGGGGAATTTAATGTACTTTCGCGTAAGGGTTTTTGTTGATAATATGTATATTTTTCGAGTTTGTATTTTTCAGCCAAACGGTAAGTTTTATCATCAAAACATTAGACAAAAATTGTAGATCATTCAATTGTCTATAAAAATTACTCTTACACTTCTTTCTCTAAGAATCACGATTTCGGAGATATAGCGATTCACACAGTTGAAAAGGTTGTGTTATCCGTAATATGCACAGGTTTCAACGCCACCTGTGAGGTAGTTTTTTTTCCCGGTAGGCTTATCCCACGATCTATTGTGGTTTTGTTTAAATCAATAATATTGTATTAAAAAAAAAATGGTACCATTGGAAATTATGAAAGCGGTGTGAATTATAAGTAAATGGGGAAAAACTATTCGTCTGATTGATAATTATCTAATCTTCTTCCTTCTTCTTCTCTTCTTCCTTCTTATTCTTCTTAATGTTGATAATGAAATAATCATGTTAATCAACTTAATGTTCTTAATGTTAATAATGAAAGTGAATTATTCCAACAGAGATGCATCAGATGTCTCCTCGCTGATATCATAAGAATCCTTTTCTGATTCAACATTGGAGCACGACTGGCCTTGACAACTATTACATGCTAATTATAACAAAACAATCCAACTCTTTTGCAGTCGCACTTAACACTACACCCCTTTTTGCAATTGAAAAAAATTATATTGAGGAGGTGTTTGTATTGAGGTGGTTGGGAGTAATGTCTGGATTGGTTCCAATATATTGTTAAGTAACTTCCAACCCAAGTCTTCTGGGTTCAATTGATTACCAAGCCACACTTGAACTTAATAATATACCCCAAATAGATGTTGATGGGTAGAAGCAGAGGTTGGGGGAAGACAAGCTAATTGCACTCGCTTATTGTTACGAGTATTTTTTACAAAAGATAAGTATCGAAACTTATCTAAGCAAGTATTTTTTTTGGAGCTCAATATACAGAAAAAAGAAAGCGAATTCCACTCTCTTTAAAAACTTAAGCACAATTAACACTTAGCAATTAACTAAATCATGATTTTTCAAACAATAAAACTGTTGTTTTACCCCTCCTGAAAATTACTGATGTATCGCACCAGTTATTGCGTGTAAAAATAGTATTTGATTTTGGCATCTTGAAAAAGCAGATAAACTTTTGGATGAATCTATTTTCGATCGTTGTTGGGCTAGTTGAAATTCGAGCAGTAACTAATACCAGTAAATCAACATATTCACCTTTATTGATATATTTTGTGTTTATATCCAGAATCAGTATAAGTTACACAGACCAATATTTTTTACTAATTTTGTTACGAAAACGGCAGTTTTGAACACCAATTGACTGGATTATATGCCCTGGGATGTTTTTATAGACCTTAATAATAGTAGGCAAACCATTTAAAATGATGGACACCATTCTCTTATTTTTATGGCATTTAATGGTTATGTATACACACGCTTACACTGTTATCGTGCTAAAGGAGAAAGTACGAACCGTGTGTTATTAACATTTCAATGAGATACTTCTCTTGTGCTTTATACCTCTCACAACCAGATCAAATTAAGTACTTTAAATAGGAATAGTAATCTTATCAATAAAAATGCATCCATCGCTTTGGGTTGATGTTCCATAGAGATTAAGACGCTGATATAAATTTAATAATTAATTAACTAGAACCAATTATGTTGTAAGTTTATAACTGTAATAAAGGTACAATCAATTCTGTGACTTCAAGCATTATTGTATCTGTAACAATAATTTTACTGAACACCTTAAAAATAGAAGTAAAAGCGAAATAGCACTCAAAGTAGTAAGGCACGTGCAAAATCCAAACTAGTAATAAGAGACACAGGATATTCATGAAATCATGAATAATGATTTGACGAAAATAGAACAGTCAATAGAGGAAGAGCAAATTAGATGAAGAGCAAGTGAACAAAAAGTGTAATATCTTATACTGAACGAAAAAATTGTAAATAGAAATGACCACTTGTCAAGCCGCAGCTCTTGCGTTGCTGTAAAACAAATTACATAGCGACAGAAAAAGTCATTTTCGAGACGCGTCATAGCATTTATCTCATATTGAAAAAATCCTCTTCCACGGGCTCGAGGATAGCCTTTAGAACTTGATTTGACCCGCCTGCCAAGTAAAAATAAAAATAAATAAATTTAAAAATTGAATTTTGCAAAGTAAAAGTGTAGTTTCATAATATGTTTGTCCACTTATTTTAATAGTAAAACGACAAATCACTTTGATGTTATTTAATTTTTTCAGCAGTTCTTGAAAATCAAGTAGGTATATTTTTGTGAATACTCAATAGATAATAAAATAATATATTAATAATATATAATATATTCATAAAATAATAATAATTTTAAAGTCCATATCAACTTTCAAAAATGAAATTCTCAAATACGTATAGACAACATTTTTCATTTAAACTTTAGTTCTCGGTATAATAACTATTAATACGAATGCAAATTTCCAACCATCAATTTAAAATATTTTTTCCATCAGATTAGTATTAAAACATCTACATTTTTTAAGACATATTTTAAAAAAATTAATGTCGGATCGCAGCCGACAATAAATTTTTAAATTTCATTCTCGAAATCAAACTTTGAAAGTGTCATATTTAAAATTTGGTTATCAAAATCGAGTTCCAAGATCGTTTTTAGACATTTTTTTGCTATACTTTTTATTATTTTGCCTTTTTATTAAGAATCAATTTTCACTGACCATTGTACATTCAAACGTTAAACATTGTTCCGAATATGAGATTAAATTGCCGGGTACGCCGCGCCGTCTGAGTGTTAGACATAGGCCGCCCGTTTATTAATCGAGTTCTAGAGACTTTCCTCGAGCCCGTGGAACTGGATTATTTCAATATGAGATAAATGCAATGATGCATTTCGAAAATGCCACTTTTTCGTTTGTCAGGCGGATTTGACAACGGATGTAGCATGGCAAGCGGTCGATTTCGTACATCGAGCACCTGCCATCGAAATTTGGTCCAATTCGTTTGGAAACAATTGTTGTGTAGTGGGTTCTAAAAATAATTACGGATATACTGACGGCACTGTGAAATTTTACACTTTTCCTAGCAGACCCCATGAGAGGACAAAACGAGATATTTTGTTAAGTAAAGTGAAGAGAAATTGGTAATTTCAATTCATGTTTACTCTTTACATGAATTTTATTATTCAAATTTTTATAATGTTGCTAAACAAAAGTAGGAATCAACCAATTTTTCCCCTTTTCTATGTTCCCAGATGAAAAATGTGTGAAACGATGTTTAACACACTTATGTTTTCATACACGACACTTCTACTTCTTTGCACAGCACCGCACCACAGTTTATAACCACACCAAACATCAAACTAGTTTGTTGTCTAGTGAAAACTTGTATGATTCACCGAGGGAGGCGCTCGCGATCAATATGTGCAGGTCGCCTATTCTATTATCATTTTCATTTAAACTGTGGTGTGCTGTGGCCACTTTCCTCTCACCGACATAGTCAGTGCGCAATAATTTTACAGTTGCGGTTATATGAAGGAATATTGTACCTCCCTATTATTATTATTATTAATTGTACTTGTTTCTAATTAATGCTTAAAAAAATTTATTATAAAAAACAATTTCATATACATTATTAATGCGTTGGCTTGAAAAATATCTCACAATATACCTATGTAATTTCCATTCTTATGAGATCATTCCTTTCAAAATATGTCAAAATAGACTGTTCGTGTAGGCACATTAATCTGCCTCAAGCTTTGATACTTGACTGCTATAAGAAGTCTCTGATTTCTACAAAAATATAGTGTTCCTTATTTTCCACCATGTAAGTAGCTAGAAGATCGGCAAGCAATGCATTATTTCACTAGTCTGGCCACTCCAGCTAGTACATATAAGCGAGGTAGTTGCTTTAATTTCCTTATATCTCACTGATATGATGTAAATATCTTTATGTAAAGAATTGGTTTATAAATATTGATTTGATACTCTTAAATCCAATATAACAAAGTGAAAGGCTTCCACATTGATTATATTGTACCGAAATAAAATATAATCCGCCTTGAAAACATATCACTAAGTAACAAATTCGACACATTGTAACAGACATTAATTATTATTCTGGATATCCCTGTGCTTCCCATACCGCGCTAATTCGTTTCCGTGAATGAATAATGATAATGGAACTATTATTTAAGTTGATTGATTCTTCTCGTGAAAGTTGCAATTTTCACGGTGCGTGGGAATAGAATACCTAAAGATAACTACATAATATGTAGTTTTTTATTGTTTCTAAATTATTATTAGTCCAGTAAGCGAAATACTGTAGAGGGATGAGAATGGAAGGAACACGTTTAGGTATTTTATTATATTTCTTGGATACATTATGTATAAGCTGTACTTGTTCTTTGAAAGGTAACACAAATAAAATAATATTGTTGCACACGACTAATTTAACACATAATTATTACATTATGATTTCAACATTGTCCATTAATGAAAAAAAATTAACAAAACACATGTTTATAAAATATGTTCAAAATGACCACCTCCGTTTGCTAAACACAAATCTACTCTGCGTTTTATGCAGTCAAAAATACCTTCAAGTTTATTCGGACTTGTACTTTGTATTTCTTGCTGAATTGCTGCCTCCAACGCTTCAAGTGAAAGGATTTTTTTTAAATGTTATATTTAATTCGTTCAAACAGATATAAGTCTAGGGGTGTAACATCAGGACTTTGTGCAGGATACAAACTACTGCTACTACAAGATACAAACTACTGGATACAAACCCTGCTAATTATACGGTCATCATAATATTCACATAAACATCTTTATAGTCTGCACTGCAGTATATGCTGGGGCTCCGTCTTGCTGGAAATAGCCAAGTTGAAGTTTATCGTCGTGAATATCTTCCCAGGCTTCTTGTAAAATTATTATGCCCTGGAAAAAAAAATAGTCCTATTATTCATCGCCTTGAAATTGCTACACATACACCATACACCAACCTTTTGAGGATGTAAAGACGTTTCAACGAAGTTATGTTTCAGTTATATTTCTATTAAACGTCATTTTTGACATTACATGAAAAATACAATACGTACATAATATGTAACTTATATATAGGTACATACATATTTAATAACTCATTTATTGCGATGGTACAAAAAATAATATAAGCATCACGAACATGTACGAATGGTAAGTTACCCTTACCGTTCTTGATACTTAATATACCTACTATTTTGAACGAGCAAGCTTCTTTTGTTCACTTGCCGTGTTTATTTCTGGAACGGTAAGTAACACTTACTGGTTTATAACGTTAAGTAAATACAATTGTCAAAATTTACAGTTTTTATTCGGTTTCATTTATATTTCTATTTAACGTAATTTTAAATTTAAATTTAATTTAATTTAAATTTAAAAAATTAAATACGTATGCATAACTTTGTTTTCATTTATTGCGATCGCGCAAAAAATAGTCTAAGCATCAGGAACGTTAGGGGTTATACTGTTCTCAGACAAAATGGGAGCCTTCGCTTCGGTCAGCCTTCAAACATTGTCTTCTAACGGTGAATTGTCCTTACCGTTGATACTTAATATACTATAGTATATGCTGACTGAGTAATATTGGCTGTGGTTGGCGCCGATTGCGAAACGCGTATTCCGTTATTCGTCATTGACATTGTACGATATGTATTGTAAAAATGGAGATATAAGATTTGTATCAATTAAACCAAAACCAACGAAATCAAATTATTTAATTTAGATATAATTAAAATGGTTAGTATGGTTACCCAAATGCACTTACGAATAGTCAGGCATTGCGCATAAGTAGTGCTCGTTCCATGATGTTCAATTCAGTCAAAGCTGCCAAGAAATAAATTTTAAATTTATTGACCTTTTTGTTGAGCATTTTATACGAGTATATTATAATTTGTCGTATGTCGCGTATGAGCGTTAAAAATGCTTTTCAAAATTATTCGATTATGTACCTCTAGTAATAATATATAAATATATAATATTTACATACACATCAGAAAAGTTCCTACAAATGGGTGTAATCATAAGTAGACAGATACTCTATAAAAAATCAGGGTCTATCATGCTACAATTTATTGCAATACATTTGTAATTAATTTGTGTACCTACATGTAAATCCCAAGTCCAAATTAGAACCTCTTTTCAACGCGACGCCATATAAAGAAAAGTAAAAGTTGCATTAGTTAGATTACTGTAATTGTTTTGTTTAAATTAATATGCGAGGCAAATGACAAGTTGCTCAAACTTTACATTATTTATGCACTATACCGGAACCTGTACTATGAACTGCGATGTGAATGAGAAACTAAATATACTAGTAGATTCTTCTTAGTCCAGGAATCTAGCCGGAAGAAAGACCGTTTCCGCTTCTTAACTGGTTACGCGTATTTTTATAAAATGATGTACTCAGTATCCATTAGGCTAAAGTTTCAGATATTTTTTTGAAAAACAAAAAAATCTTGTTTGTGGGTTGATGCTTTCCGCTTCTGTTATTCGCAGCATTGTTTTGCAGAAAAGACTATAAACAATACACCTTCTGGAGATAATTTTCACAGTACCTAGAATTTAAACAATTTGTGTCGTTAAATAATTCATAACACTTTGTTAGTAGAAGAAAATTTTATTTTTCTAATTTTGACATGTAAAGTGAAACTATTCAAAACCCTTTGACGTTAGGAAACGTCTTACTTTTCACAACCAGTTACGAAAAGTAAAATATTACGCAACTGGTTGTGTAAAGTTCGTTACATAGTAGGTTATTTAAACCTGACAAGCTATGAAAATGACGAGCTGTCACACCGTTACAACCTACTGGATTATTTTTAAACGTATAAAATTCATAGTGTTCTTCTCATAAAATAAAATTGGTGAAAATTAGAAAAAATCTTGTATGAAACACGTTGGGAAACACTATTTTGTGTAACTCGCATCCTTTTGCGGAACTCGCTAGCCATCGTTACGCAGAAATTTGCTCGATACACGAAATTGTATTTTTCCCAACTGGTTACATATATAACTATTTTCACACTACAATTAAACTCATTACAGTTCTGGTTGGATATGTAGGAAACAAGTCGTCATAAATAACACAAAATGGCTTAGATTTTCTTTTAGATTTTCGCCGAATTTTGTTCTATTACTTTCTCTATAAGATCATGTATCTATATTTTCGCAAAACCTAACACGGGCCTGGCTAAAAAATCAGAAAGGCTCACGTGGGTTGGCCATAACTCATGACCTATTATAGCTAGGATATAGAATATAAATAGGTTAAAATTATTGAATATTGCGTCATTTGCGTCTACTTTAATTTACCCGTGAAATATATTTTCCTAGGTTCTAAGTTCCAAACTACAGATACAAAATTTTCATAGGCAGACCTAGGTAGGTACATACATAAATATAGTTCTATCACACACAAAACAAGTTCTAACACACGATTTTTTTTGAATCGCGGTACTATGAAAGGCCATAACGAAGATAGAATGTTGTGCTTTTATAATTGCCCAGAGTTTTCTTTGTATTTGTCTACTTTTATTTTGCTGCGATTTTATTATAAAATGCAAGATAACCAATACTCGCAAACAAGATTTTTGGAATTCGTTTCAAAATTTAGGTATGGAAATTTAGGAGAATTTTCTGAAATTACATTAGAATTAAATTAGGCCCTAGTCACAGTAAGTAGATGTTGATATTTTGAGATTTTAAGGTGGAATTATTATTGTGGAATCGTTGTGCTTAACTTCGAAGATCGATATCTTACCGGTCAAGTCTCGCGGCTAGGCGGTCCCTAAGTGGTTGCATAAAAATGACATAAGTAAAATTTTTAAGTAACAAATCTAAGGAAGCACTCACAAAAGTCAACTTATAAAAGTCAAACGACAGAAATTAGCATGACAGTCGTCTATAATTAAATATTAAGAATATCCCAGAGATCTCTTACGCAGCTCTTATCCAGACTATTTTCTTTTTAATTTCTTCACGTAGCATGACTGATAATTCATAACATAATATTAAAGAAAAATACTGTAGAATCTTACTAATAATAACTCTTCGTGCCACAGACATCCTGAAAAGTTGTGTACTGGCATATCCTCTTGGTCAGCATGTAAACCTTGCGGGTCTAGTCACAACTGCCGAGTGCCACAACTTGCCCACAGCATGAAGCCAGCAACTGACAGCAGTACCATAGCTGCCGAATAGCTCCTCAGTAGGAAGACAGTAACTGGCTTACTGTTCACCGTGTAAATGCGCCGTGTAAATGCGCCTTTAGTTACATACAATCAAGCGATTTGTAATTGGAATGAAAATATATTTTATATTTTTGCTAATAGACAGTTAGTTTTAAAATAAAAACAGGTAGATAAATAAAAGTTTTAAAATAAACCAGGCTATCCGATACTTGTTTTTGAATACTCCATTTTTGTCAAACAAATAAGTTGTAGCAAAAAATAACTTCACGGATTCCTATTTCAATTGAGAGGAAGAAAGAGAGACTTCAAAAGATGTCTTTAAGCCAAAACTTGAAGCCAAAAAATTATTCGTTTACTTAGTGCTCAATTTAGCCAATAACAATTTAAAAGAAAAGAAAGAAATTAAATTGCTAATGCCCAACAAGGACCACGGGGAGGTAAGAGCGCCCCTTGCCAGGATAGAACGTGGTTAGGTTACTTATTATTAGTATACACTCATATTGGTATTTTTCACTGTCACTTATTAGTAGCACTCTTCACAAAAACTCACATCAGAAATTCATATCACTATTTACTATCTGAAAATAAGTCACATTCACTACTGTCTTAATTTACATTTATTATGACTGGTTTAAGGAGTATACTCCGGATACTCCCGGAGTATCCGTCATAATATCGAGATTCCACATTCTTGATTCCACCTTATTCACATGGTCTATACATTTTATCCAGTTGGCCGCATTTACTCCTTTGATTGCACCATTGAGAATATAAGTTTTTTCACTTCAGCTAACTTTAATGTTGTATTTTTTCTAGCAACTTTCCCTTTTGTTTGCACCCAAATATGCTCAATTGGATTCAGTTCTCAGTGATATGGAGGCAATCGAATTATCTCCATTCCTCTTGCTTTGGCCATTTCGTCCACTACATACTTCTTGAAAGCTGGAAAATGTTTCCCTGTTCTGTTCTACGAGCATGATTATTATGTTCTGTTCTACGAGCATGAAGATTATTGTTTTATATTTTATTTCCTATATTAGCACAATTGCGCGCGCCACTGAGCACCGCATTCCATTAGTTTGCATATCACATGAAAGCACTATAGTTTTCATTTATTTGTACACCTGAATTTGCTCTTTAAACAATATTCTTGTTACCGCAATAACTGTTGTTCATTATAAAAGCAAATGGTTGATTAATTTCGATAATTTCGATTAGAGAACAGTTAGTCCATAGTGTAAAGTGTTCCTTTAGTAGGTTAGTTACATTAATATTGTGTTTAATTTATTGTGTTTAATATTTAAATGTCTCTAAACCATTTCCGAAATATCATCATATCTAATTGAGTAGGTCTACTTCAGGCTATGTTTATTGGAGAAATTTTTTATAGAAATTTATAATAAATAATCTGACCCCAAAACAGCATCGCGGATGAACACAATCGCCTCCGAAATATTGTCGATCAACACTTTAGAGAACTAAGATTCGAGTACCTCTGTATTAATATACCGAATTTGTCAATAAGTCTACTAAATTAACTATAAATTAATTGTTAATATTTTAAAAATTATGATAACGGGCTTGAAAACGATATTATTAATTTTATATTTTTATGACGATGTATACGCTGCAACAAACTGAGATTAAATTCGTATCTCTAGTTTTCTGAAATTGATTCACAATTAACTGTTACAGTTTGATTACTTAACCCATTTCTCCCTTACCGCTCGACTGATTGCACATGCACATCACCAGCGCCCATTCTCTTTATTGCTTCCGAAATAAAATTACCGACTAATTTTCCCCGTGTAGCTATGGTTCTATACAGTGATCAATCACAATATTGTCATACTAAGTATAGGCATATTTTCATTACTTAATTATATCCTGTATCACTTATCTAATCATGTTTTAAGTCAAGTAGAAGAAGGCTATAGCATCACAACACTTGAAGAAGATTGCTATGTGTTGATGAGATCACCTGAAGAACGCATGGTAATTGAGATTAGTATAACGGTGCATTTAAGACCTTTTACTATTATCGCTGATAGGTACCTACTAGATGAGTCCTATAAAAGTCCGATAAAAGAACCCGAAAATAATGTAAACCATTTGAAACGAGGCCAAACTTCTACTTTCTGAAATTGCAAGCAAGACCTTGCTAAATATATAGGCAACCACTACAGCAGATTACTAAAGTAGGATATAGCAAGTAGTCAATTAAGCAATGAGTAACAAAAAAAATATGAAACAAGATCAGCTAAAAAGTCTCAGAGAACCATAAAAGCAACCTTGAACCAATCTACTAAGAATAGTGGTAGAGAATATATTGGAAAATAGGAAGAGACGAGACAAATAATTATTCAACATAATAACATATGACGAAGATATGAAAAGATATAAAATGCTTAAGAATTAAATGAGTAACTAATTGCTAGTCGTTTTTAATTGAGGCAACAAAAATATGTTTTTTAACGTCACAAGGCACTAAAAGTACTTCCAAATAGTAGTTTCATTCATAAGCTAATTAATTAATTTGTTTTCAATTTCATAGCCCTGAGTTATATATGCAATAATAAAATTGTTATGTAATTGATTTACGTTAAAATAAAAATAATAAATATTGTGTACATAGTATATTGTGAATACTATGGCGTTTAGAAGAACAATTTACCAATTTACATTACTGTGAATGTCATGTCGAACAAAAGAAACCGGATGCAAATTATGCTAATAGTAAATGTAAATAAACGTGGTTTCCCATTTAACTTGAACCCATCCTTTTCCCAGGGTGTGGCTTATGTTTATTATCCTTAATATGGCTAATTGTGGATGTTAAATATAATTCTGAATAATATAACGTATATAATAAAAGTATATAACTCTTAGACTATATGTTAAAAATAACAAATTTATTAACATTAGGAGCATCTATAAGGGGTGATTCATTTGGAGGTCTTTTTTCAGTGAGGATTTTATGACAGATCAAGCATGCGTCCCGTCAAACTGTCACGGTATTTTTGTTCAGTATTGTTTGATATCATGGAAATACTTAGCCCTGCACACGCACAACGCAGAGTCTACAAATGATTCAGCTGAAAAATGAAAGTCAGCGATCTACGAGGAACGTATTTCGTGCGCTTAGAGCAACTTACTTATGGTTCATATAATCAGCCTACCGAACGCACCTTTTCAATACTATCAAAAAATTTGAAACCAAATTTTCATTACTGAC
Organism: Tetropium fuscum; assembly: GCA_964058915.1. Lineage (NCBI taxonomy): Eukaryota > Metazoa > Arthropoda > Insecta > Coleoptera > Cerambycidae > Tetropium > Tetropium fuscum. The sequence continues at coordinate 630,055 of CAXKVY010018474.1, read as the reverse complement.
TAATACGCGACCAAATAGACCACATCCAGCACGTAGTGAAGAAAATATAGCGGTGGCAGCTGAGAGTGTACGCGATGACCGCCATGAATCGATTCAGCACCGTTCTCAACAGCTTGGCATGTCGTACGCAATAACTTGGCGAATTTAGGCAAGGATCTTGGTTTAAAAGCCTACAAGAATTGAATCTTTGGGCTCTTGAAAAGCTTGAAGAAGATCCACTGTCTTCGACCAAAATTTTGTTCAGCCTATTTCTGTCTTAATGACGACATTTTTGATTCCAACAAGACGGCGCTACTTGCTACACAGCCCGTGAAACTATGGCTTTATTGCGAGAAAAAATCGGTGAACAATTAATTTCACGCTTCGGATCGGTGAATTGGCCATTCAGATCATGTGATATCACACCTTTAGACTTTTTCCTTTGGGGCTGCGTAATGTCCAAAGTCTACAAGGATAATCCGGCTACGATTGAGGAATTGGAAGCCAACATTACACGCGTCATTGACCAAATACCACTCGAAATGCCCGAGCGCGTCATCGAGAATTGGAATTTCAGAATGGACCATGTTAGCCGCAGTTACGGCCAACATTTGACATAAATAATCTTTAAAAAATAAATGTAAAGAATGGTTCTTTTGTATGATAATAAAGATTACCCTATAAATTTTTTTCCTTTTTCTATATTTTTGAAAAAAGTACCTCTAAATGAATCACACATTAATTATCATAATATTAATAATAATTATAAATATACAAATTATACATATACAAGTGGTTATCATCACACAATGTGTCGGTAATCGTTAATTGAAAATAGATACAATGGGCCTGTGAGTAAACAGGTGATTAGATTTTTAAATCATATGCAAATAACAGACTGTATGTTAATTTCTCCTGAAAGAGTCCTGAATTGGAACCTTGCGGCACCCCAGATGTTGTACAATATTTTATAGAATTGAACCACTCTAGCTAACAAAATATGATCGATTTACTAGTACCTAATAATAAGACAATAATTCCAGAAAGGAATTACAAAACCCATAACTTGATATCTTATTCCGTAAAAAATTGTGGTCTGCTTTATCGGAGGCCCTTGAGAAATCTGTGTAGATATAACATCCACTTGTAGTAGAACCACAAGAATAGAATTATCGACACAAAACGGTTATTCGTGAAAGGATATTACCGTTTGGCATAATAACTGGTTTTACCGTAAGGAACGAATATTCGAAACGAATCTTCGCGCCATCTTCAGTTACCGTTAGGGTCCAAGATGACAGCCATTTTTAAGAAATAAATCGAGGCAATTTTTTGGCGAATCTAATAACATCACAAAAATAGTCTAATGAAAAAGTGTTGCTTATTTTATTTCCAACACAAAAGAATATTATATATTTTGAGAAATTTTTGAAAATAAGGCCTCTATTTGATAACTTTTATTTTTGTGATTTATTTATTTATTTATTATCCAAATATTATCCAAGTATTATCCAAATCTGGATTTGCAACATCTGGAGTGGCAGAATCATATATTGAAGTTACCTCTATAACAAAAGCAAGGCTAGCCCACCAAGTAAATCCTGCCGCTTTATCAACTAATGCATGAGGCTTACAAGGAAGAACTGAAAAAGGAATCGTTTGAAAATTGGCGAAAGAACAAGCGTACCGTTCCTGTGTTCAAATATTGGGAGCTATGTCTGGAGTTGGAGCTTGTACTGCTTTTATTTGCAAGATCCCATCGAGAAGGTAATTATTCTCTCTATAAAGAATATCTTAAGAATCTCTTAATGCTCTCATGCCTTGGTTCATATTTGACGACCCAAATTACTCGAGATGGCTGTCAGTTTATAAGATTTAATGGAACTAAATGAAACTAATCCAGATATTCAGAAAGTTTTTGAAAACGAGTTTTGTTGTAAATAAAATAACTCCCCGCTTCTCTAGAATTGGAATTGATCAAGCTCATGAGCAGCATAATGCAATTATTAAAGGCGATGGTGGATTTATAGGTTTAACCAACAATCCATCCGCCTTACATAGATGGATGCTTTCTGGTCCGGAAATTTCGACAGTGCTAATGGAATTTCCAAACTTAGATAAAGAAGTATCCATCGACAATAGACACCATGATAAATCGCCAGCTTTTCAAATGAAATTTAAGGAAAATATATAACTTTTGAAAGAGGCTTACAGTGAATTTGGAAATCCGTTTCTTGAAATCAAAAGAGACATTTTCTGCATTGATACCAAAATAACAATCATCTATCTTTAAACGGAGTCCAGAGATCATCAGGTCATCAGAGAAATCAATCCTTGTTAAGATTCTGGAAAATGTGCTTCATGACGTACCTGTTATTTTAGAAGAAACCGATGCTATGCCAAATTTACTTTAGAGAGAAGAAACATTAGAATTTCAGTATGATTGTGTGGTCTATGATAGGACTGCATTGGTACACCATTTACTGCCTGAGGGTCTTTTAAATTTTGCTGAATATTCTGCCAAAGTGCTTCAATCGCACATCAAACATAACGCTGATGAATTTAATTTAAAATGTGTTGATATCATTTGCGACATATACAAGAACAATAGTTTGAAAAATCACATTAGAGAAATGTATTACTTCCTATAAACTGGTAAACAGAACTGTAAACAAAATATATGTGCTTGTAAGAAAGTAGGTTTACATTGCACGTAATTATGCATTTCTTGTAAGGGAGAGTGTTTGTTGGTCGTTTTTCAAGAAATCCATGCTGTGACCCGGATATGTAGTGTTTGATTTGGCAGAATATTTGTTTATACACATACCTCTCGAACATTTATTTGTGAGTAACATTTGCAGGATTATTATATTTGAGGATTGGAATGACCCTAGCAAGCATCCAGCAATTTGGAAAATTGCTTTTCCCAATTACCAGATTGAAAACTTTTAATAAAGGTGTAGAGAAGATTCTAGAATTAATTTTAAATATAGATATGAACATTTCGTGACATTTGGTATTTAATGTTTGAAAATATTGGGGAGCATCTAGGTATATGTCTACTTCTTAAATTAGTTTCTCCATCGGATATTCTGCTAGAGAGCTCAGTTTTAAAAGACACTACACCATCATGAATGTATTGGACCAAGCTAATTAGGACGTAATACACGATTATAATTTACATGTATTTAGTATTTCTCCATGTAACTCTATAAAGAAATTAGAACAGGTTATATAAATATCAAGGTCATTTATGTTCATTTTTGAAAATTTCTAGTGATTTTATTTGTAGCAATTGGCACACCTGTTTATTATGTTTTCTATGACCAAGAAAAATCCTTGGGTTATGATCATTAAACAAATCGAGGAGGTTTGAAAAATAGCGGAAGATTTAAATGTCAGTTTGGGGCTAACTTCAGATTTAGAAACAGTTAAAAAAAATTATTAATAAAAAATTAAGTTGAAAATAATTATATTTTTTATTGGTAGCACTACCAACATCATATATTAAAGAACTTAGCTTCCGTATTCTGTGTCAATATAAATATTTGATTGACGTTTCTGTTAACTTTGAATTTTATAAAATGTGTTTGCAAACTGTTTTTATAGTTATCAGTTATTCAATGTAAAATACATGTAATTTGTGACGTTGTTATAATATATTTAAGACAGCGGTATTTTATCCAATACCACCCACACATTATCCGGATCCTTTAAATATTTCAGCCTGTGTGCTTTGTACGAAGCCCAGAATGGCCATGTTTGTAAATTTTTTAAATTCAGATTTTTTTCTCTGAATTCAGTCTTTTTTATCTGAATTCAGACTTTAATCCCTGAATTTAGACTTTTTTCTCTGAATTCAGACTTTAAACTCTGAGATTTCTCTGATCAGATTTTTTTTCTCTGAATTCAGACTCTCTGAATATTTGAATTCGCTCATTAACCTCTGAACTAATTACTTCATTCCTGAAGAAGGTTGTATATGTCATTAAACTGTTTACACAGAAGATTTTTTCCTGTGGATAATTTTCAAAATGGTTTTTAGCAAAATTTCCACTCTTTATATTGCAGTTTTTGTATGGCCCGATTGCTTATCTCAAAAGCCTTAGAGAGGTTAGAAAAGATTTAGAAAATAAAGTTAAATGCAATAGTTATTCAGTATTTCATGTTTATTTTTTTTTTAATTATTTTTAATAATATTTTTTATTAATATTATTATATTATTATATAGGTATATTATAATTATTAATATTATTATATTTTCGAATTTACAGGGTGGTACATCAGAGATTAAAATCTGAATTCAGAGAAAAAAGTCTGAATTCAGAGATTAAAATCTTAATGCAAAGAAGAAGTCTTAATTCAGAGAAAAAAGTCTAAATTCAGATAAAGTCTGAATTCAGAGAAAAGAGTCTGAATTCAGAGAAAAACATCTGTATTCAGAAATTAAAGTCTGAATTCAGGAAAAAAGTCTCAATTCAAAGATTAAAGTCTTAATTCAGAAAAAAAAGTCTGGATTAGTTTTTTTTAAAATACAAACATGGCCCACTGGGGCTTCGTATCTTTGGGATTTTGAGATGAGGGAGGCAACTTTTATAAATCGAACTTTATTAATTCTCAAGGTCCAATTTTCCAAGTCGCATACGCATAGCATACGTTTAGCAAAGGATATTTAAAGTGCGCATCAGCGGACTGACTCTATCAGTATGATTGGAGACGACACTTTCAGAAACACCATAGAATAATAATTATATTATTTTTGGGGGCTTTTCTCTCCGAAATCTCCTGAGCTACTTCCTCAAATTTAGAAGAACAATTATTGTTGGAATAGGGAGCAGCTAATTTAGTAATCTTTATATTTTTAATATTTCCCTCTGCAGTGAAATTATCAGAGTTTCCAAGTCCTAAATACTACTAGATATCGATCTGAGCACATATATCGCAGTTCTAGTTTTATTTCATTTTAGCTATATCTCTTCTTTTTCTGTTAGGTCTTCCTTCTTCCTATAGGTCCACACAAGAGTGAAAATAACTTTATGTAATCCATATAATATTCCTGAGTTCAAAATCAAATAATGTTGATTTCCCAATGTTTAAACCGTTTGGAAACAAATAAAACCACTATCAGAATAGCAATATTAGGTTACTTAGTCACAGCAGTGAATAAAGGATATATACCATAAATTTCTACACGAAATGATAATTAGAGATAGATAAACAAAATTAGCGATTGAGAAGAATTACAATGCATCAATCATTGTAAAATAATGCAGTATCTACCTAAAATTGCAAAATAAACTTCTTGACAAATGAAATCAGAGGAAAATTGCAATTAATGATAAATATCTCTCTCTATCCTTAATGATTCATTGTTACTTAATCAACAATGAAATAAATTTTTCGGTTTACGAAATACCATCAGTTAAATAAAATACCATGTTAGAACATTAGATGAAAATTATAATAATAATTCTCACACACTTGTTAGGCTAAACCACAGGAGTTAAAATTGCGTAATATTTACACAACCCAACTTTTTAAACACTACCTTAATACATCCTTTATGCAATAATTTTCAGTTTATCTATCCAGCTATTCATTTATGGGTGCAATTGCAGTAATATTATTTTGATGTATAATTTATATTGTACAAATTGTACATGATTACATAATATCTTTAAGTTCGCTTGCTTATATAGACATTCATGCAGTGCTCAATGCGTCGGAATCAACAATTGTGGAAAAATGCCTTAGCTTGTTTGCATCTTCGAAATCCTGAACGATACCATAGGCCGTCCATTGGGAAAAACAAAAAGAAAACTTGTGCAACAAAATTCTTAGCGCCCCTTCAACTTCATCATCTTCAACCCAACTTTCAAATCAAACTACCTTACAGAACAGTCAGTTGCAACAACAGTTAAATTCAAGTTTAAATTTGCAAAATGCTGTAAAGTGTTCGTTCACTATTAATATTAATAATAATAAAATAGATTAAGGCCTCGTTTTGATTTGTGCTCGTACTTAATTATTATTAGTTTAATGTTGGTTGTATTTATATATTGGTTACTTTAAATATAACTTAATTTTTCTTATCTGTTTCTTGATTCACGCTCGGAGTGAAAATATTGTTCCTAATAACTCGTGCGGAAAATGTCTTTCCCGCACTGGACAGCTGCATCGGCTGTCCACTAATTAGGAAACTTGTTATAGTAAGTATACTTAGTTCCCATGGGTATTATTTGCTGATTCATTAAATAATACTGTTATAATTGTAGATATTATTTTTTATGATGATTTTTAACTACGGCATATTAAATGCCATGAAAATCATATTAAATTAAAAACCACAAATTATTATAATTCCATGGTGGAACTCTAGTTGGAGTAACCATAACAAAGCATTTAATTTGCTGTGATAAAATGCGCTACATATTCAGCAAATCAGCATAAACCTACGTATTGTATTAGTCCAGTCGACAGACCCCGAAGTAAAGCCAAATTCCGCTTATGAAAACGAATGTTATATCGTTATGTATTTTGATCTCCTGAATACGCCTGTATAAAATGAACTTTACAGAACCAGTTGCGTAACTGGTTGTGAAAAGTAAGACGTTTCCTAATATTTTTGGGTATTGAAATGTGTCGGTTTAAAGGTGTCAAAATTAGAAAAAATTCAATTCATAGTAGGTTATTTAGACCTTACAAGCTATGAAAGTGACAAGCTGTCACACAGTTACAACCTGCTCGATTGTTTTTAAAACGTATAAAACTCAGTTTTCTTCTCATAAAATATCAAATTGGTGAAAATTACAACAAATCTTGTATGAAACACATTCGGAAACACTATTTTGTATAACTCGCATCCTTTTGCGGAACTAGGTAACGCTCGTTTCGCAGAAATCTGGGGGTCGATTTTTGAGAACATGCGTTTATTTGCGTATACTTAAAATTGCGCACTAAATAAAACGTATACATATGCCAAATCCGATTTTTGAACGGTCTTCGCAAAGCGAAAATCACGCTTCGCAAGTAAACGCATGGTCAATCTGGCAACTTGACAAATATTAGTACACTTCAAGTAAGACCGTTTAAAATGAACTAATTTAGCAGACTAGCAGACCAAACCTGTGTTTTTCCTGTCATCAGCTGTCATTGAGTTTTTGCTGTTTGGTTAGGATAGTAGATTGTGTTGTATGTGAAATGGATTTGAATATGGCCGACAACGAGGCAAAAAATAAAAGGGGGACTAATGCCACAAGTAAACAAAAGCAGTTATTGGTGGAATATGTTAAACAAAAACCTCAATTAATTAGTGGCAAACAAACCACCAATTATTCCATGAAAGACGCCACAAATGAGGGGATAAATATTACAAACATTTTAAATTGCACTCCGGGGGCAACTAATAACTTTCTTTACACGTTTACTAACACTGGACTGAGATATCTCAATGTACTTATTCGATTCAATATCTAACTAGTAACTTCCACTTTCAAAAAATTTCAATGCAGCTAAGTACAATTCCCATAAAAAATAACATAAATATATTATATTTGTGTTATTCTTACCCTTGACTGTAAGTCTAAATCAGTTTCGCGCAGTTGAGGACGCATATGGGGTTGCAAATATTCTATCAAATACAGGCACAGCTCCTTAGATAGTCGAAACATATTTACAAATTGTCTTTCATTTAAGTCAATGAAAGGATTCCTAGGGTTATGTCTTATATTAGGGCGATAACGATCTTCCGCTCCTTCCAAATTTCGTATTGCAAGAACATTTATTAAGTCATCCATATTTTCTTGCACGCACTATAGTAATTAATTACAATATAATTACAACACACAGTTTCATATAAACCAAAACAGTAAAAAGATTTTCGAATTTCTAACCTCTAAATGTCAAAATGAGCACAAAGAGCTGCTTATGCCCCGTAATGACCCGCTCGCAAATATAAGAACGAAATTTTGCGCATACGCAGAGATGCGCACCCTCAAAAATTGGAAAATTACTATCATCTTAAATTTGCGTATGACATTGACAGTTGCGAACGCCCAAAATTGACCCCCTGCTCTTTACACTAAATACCTAGTACATTTCCGACGTATATTAAGTATTAAGATCGGTAAGTCTAATAATTTACCCTTAACGTTCGTGATGCTTAGGTATACTATTTTTTTTTGTGTCAAAAATAACGTTTCTGAATAAATTTGCGAAGCAGGTTTTTTTGAAATATATTAATGTGTATTGTTCAGTCACTGCTTCAGTACAAACTGCACATTAAATTTTAACATCAAGATTTAAAAATAAAGCCTTCTTTTAATACAATTATATTTTAAACCGAATTCGAGAATACCCATTCCAAACCATTGCAATTTTAAAAATGTCTATTATGATAAATATATACTTAACCTTCTAGAACGGCAAGTATTACTTACCGTTCTGTTACACCTTTGGTACCAGTAGACCATCCTATTGTCGTAGAAGCAAACATGGTAAGTGAACAAAAAAAGCGTGATCGTGCTATATTCATTACATCACTCAGTTTTGTAATGGAACTGATAATTATGTGACTATTCTTAACGTCAAAAATGCATTTAAAATTTGACATTTCATAACGGGGTTAGATAGATCTATACTGTATCCAACGAGAGAATGGACTTGCACTCGAGCGAAAATTCGTCTGTTTTGGTCAGATCTCCGCCCCTTAGAACATTAGTTCAACGCCCTCAACGTCTTAATTGGCTCAGCAGGTAGCCAGGGCCGGCGCCTGGGTCCGATACCTACCTGGTACCTAATTATATAAAGTACCTACTACTGCCTACCTATTCACAGTTTGTATTTGTAGTCTCGCAAGTACGGTTATTTTAGTTGCGTTGTTTACGGTTGTGAAATAAGTTTTAAATCTATTATAAGAATGGCAGCAGCCAGAGACGAGATACATCCACCATTATCGCCAATTAAGAAGAATAAAAGAGGCCAGGTAAAGAAATATAATAATAAATATGTTTTATTTAATACGCATACTATTCATCACCAGTAACCGTGGTCAATGATTTATTTTTGTTTTTAATTTTAGGTCGTGCATCAAAGTCAAAAAAGAATTATAATAAATTTATATAAGAAATTAAAGGAAGACAATCCGCAAATGTCGTACGAAGAGACAGTTTTAACACTAACCAAACAAACGGGCATTGAAAAAACTACAATGAAAAAAATTTTAGCAGAATATAATAGAACTGGTCAGGTAACGGAACCAAATTTAAAAAAAAACCGTCAGTCTTTTAAAGAAAAGATCGACGATTTCACTAAAATTGCTATAAGGAGAAAAGTACACGAGTTCTATCAAAATAAAGAATTACCAACAGTAGACAAAATTTTGCAAGTAGTAAATGATGATGGAGATCTGCCACTTTCATAACGCTCATACATTTATAATAAATTTGTGTTAAATAAATAAAATGTTTTCATGTTTTCAAAATAAAATTTATTTCACCTACTTACGAATTTATTTCATCGAATGACGGTCCTGCGTAGCTCGTTACATAGCCCCTCCTCTTTAGGCGCCGATGCGCAAAGCAAGTCCATTCTCTCGTTGGATAGAGTATAGTTTATAGTTATAGTTTCAGATAGACGCTCATGGTCAAGTACCATCATTAGCTTGCTGACGATTGGCATCAGTTAAATTATCTAAGTTATACATTTAAAGTTTCATAGAAATAGTTTTAGTGTGAGTAGGTATTTATTTTCCTACTATGCATTAAATAAAAACAACTTTAATTTTTTGTTCTTAAGACGCCTTGAGATATATGCTCCTCTTACAGACTAAATAATTTTAATAACACATACAAGGAAACAATTTATCAGTATATTTTATCGTCAATTGTAAATATTTATTTTATAATGTATTGTAGGAATTTTATGGAAATTCTTGAGCTACCCAGGTAGGGGAATGGAGGGCAAAACCTGGTAGCGAGGCAGAACTGAGTTCCAGTAATATCATTTGAATCTCCCGCGCGTTTATCGTCAAACGAGTGAGCGACGACTTAGCTGATTGAAATTAGTGCAGTGGTGCAGTTTCATGATTATTGTAGTTGATTGCAAGAAGAAATAATAAGTAATTGTTTTCGAAGGTATGTAATGTTATTTTACTACATTTTCATTCTTTCGATAAATGACTTAACACGCATTGCTGATAATTATACAAAAAAAATTATATGATAATACAATTGATAAAAATATGCACCTAGTGCATATCTTTAATATACAGAACCAAACAACAGGACTGAATTGGCTCAAAGGATTTCTCAGGAGACATTCCGATTTGTCGTTGAGATCTCCCGAACCCACATCAGCAGCCCAAGCCACGGGCTTCAATCAAGTTTGAGTTGGGAAGTTCTTTGATCTCCTAACAACTTAACAGACAAGTACGAATTCCGGCAAACCAAAATCTACAACGTAGATGAAACTGGCCTTACGACGGTGCCAAAGAGCCATTCCAAGATAATTGCAATGAGAGGCCGCAGTCAAGTGGGTACCCTAGCGTACTCATACGAAAAATATTGACTTGATCGCTCTTGTACGCCAAAATTGAATTATCTTGCCATGCTTTCCGCCGCACTGCACTCATAAGCTCCAGCCACTGGACGTGAGTTTCATGCCACCGCTGAGTAAGTTCTATAGTCAAGAAGTGAAAACCTTATGCTACGAGCTTACCCTGGAAGGGTAGTAACGCAATACCAAATTGGCGCATTGTTCGGCCTAGCATACAACAGAGCAGCTACCATTCAAACTTCAGAGAACAGGAATTTATCCACTGGACGGGAATGTCTTTGATGAAATTGACTTTGCTTCAGCTGAGATCACAGAATGTGAAGAGCCAGCAGGAAGTCCATCTCCAGCAGCTGGATCCTCTGAAATAAATTTAAAGCAACCATCCGAAACCAGGGAACGTGGAGAGCGATCAACAAACGATATTCCGCAGATTTCAGCACTTGAAATGGTTACTTCAAAAAGCATATCGTTTAGAATAAATCCTAAACATACCTCTACAAATAAACCTTCTCTTGGCACTGATGTTAGCACCGCTCAAGATCGAAGCATTGGATAACTTACACCTGAGAGACTTCCAAGTACGAGTTCTTCAAAATTACTTAATTCAACAATTAAACCAAGCAGTTTTATAAGCAAACAAGACCTTCTTCGTTTGCTGTTTCTCCAACAAATATATTAGCCATAGGGCTCGAAATAAAGTAATCACAGTTCGCCGCGTGAGAGGAAAATCAGCAATTCTGACGGATTCACCTTACAAAAACGAACTTGAACAAGTTATTGCTACCAAAAACGAGTTCGCAAGAATCCAAGTGGTGAAGAGGAAGACAAGAGTAAAAGATCTGCAAAACAAACAAGAGTTGTGGAAGATAGTACATAGTTCAGAAGAGGGAGCCGAGTATTCTCAGGATGACAAGGACACACTTTGCATTTATTGCAAGGAGCAATACTCAAGTACCAGCAGAAATAATGGTGGGGTAAAATGCACTAATATGTGTAGTAATTGGGCACATGAAGGATGCACTGGATGGCTTGAAGAGGATTTGGATGACTATATGTCAACCGTGCGGACTGAAACAATAATATGAGATACCTACCCGATGCTGCCCTTTCCGACATACGATTCTGCCCCGCGGCTAGGGGCAAAACCGTAAAATGTTATGAAATTATTTTTATTGTTGATTTTTATTTTGTTTACTTTTAACGAATTGAAGTTCCTTCATTACTTAGTTACTAGATTTATATATACTGTAGTTTTTATAAATAAAAGTTAGAATACATTTTCTTTACAACTAATTTTCCTTAGCTACTCGCTTATGCCCCCATTCCCTTACTACCCAGATATTTATTACATATTCAATGCCCCTCGTGTACCAACCCTCAAAATGGCGGCCCCCGTTATTATGCAGTTCGCACATCTTGTCACTTATTTTCTTCCTTCTCCATATCTCTGGATGGCATTGATTGATGAAACTGTTTTTTCTCTCTCTGCATATTTATTGTGTTAGAATTAAATATGGTAAAATAAAGCGATAAAAAATGTAACACAAGTAAAGCCATTACTGGCCTAGTGGCATTCGCATCAAGCTGTACTGTATTAGATTAATTACTATTATAAAATAATTTACAAAAACTAAATAAGATTATTTGAAGTAAGTTCTCACACAGCTAAAAATTACTTTAAAATACGAAGTTAAAAGTAAAATATTATTCAACGCATGAACTACAACCAATCGCTTTAAAAATAGTCATTTTAATTGCCCGACTTTCTATTTGAATGACAATTGTTTATTATTTGTTAAATTGTCGAGAGACAAATGTTTACCACGTGTGTAATCAATAATTCCTAGGCTAGAATTAATTATTGCCATTAAATACCTGTGCGAAGCATAGCCAGGCATGCTATTCGCCAAGTTTTATATCACTTTCTGTGCCATTTAAGACTTAGTAATTATATCTCTTAGGTGAAAGTTTATCAGAAACAATACATAAGCCATTCATCTTTAATATTCGCTGGTACTATTGCGGTTTATATAGATTTTTAGGAGACAAATATGTTGCAATAGGACATTAAGGACAACCATTTTCAAGCAATATGTGCAGGTCTGCAGGATCTTGTTGAATAAGGAAAGTAGCTAAGACCCAATATTTTCATTGCCTGGAAATTTCAGAAATATTTATTCTTCAATTACTTATTTCCATACAAATCTATATATTTAAAACACAAACCACCTTCTCTCGAGATTTATATTTCTGCTACTATAAATTCTGTTACTATATAATAACTTTATAGTCCCTGAGGATGGTAAATATACCAAAACGTACGCAGAAAAATAAAAGAGTTTAATGCAACATATACGACAATCCCACCAAGAATATATTTGACCAAAACTCTGCCATGATTCCACAGGCTGCCAGGATAAGCTCAGATATACCAGAAGGGAATGGCCAAATGAAGTCGACGCCAAATGGGGCCTGGATAAACTACTGCCGCACCTGGTTGGGATGTTTAGGATGTGCTTAGCACACCTCTACATCCCAAGGACATGGAAAGAAGTAAAAGTGTATTGATCATACCAAAAGTAGGGAGGATGGACTATTCCACCCCCAAAGCATACAGTCCTATATTAGCCTAACTTCATTTTTACTGAAGACAATGGAGAAGCTATGTGAGCGATATCTGAGGGATGTAACATTGACTAACAATAATGTGCATCCCAACCAACATGCATACACATCAGGAATATCCACTGACACTGCCCTCCATATGGTAACAAGTCGGATTGAGAAATCCCGGACCACAAGGAATCCACCCTGGGTGTCTTCATATTTATATAGGAGGTGCGTTTGGCAAAACCACCTTTCCTAAAATTACAGAGACCCTATCACATAGAAACGTTCCTCATATCGTGGCCAGTTTTATCGTGTTTTTTCACCACTGCTATGGAATTTGGTTCTTGGCAGCCTCCTATACCACCTCAACATGGAAGGATTCTACACAATTGCATACGCCGATGACCTAACGATACTGCTTAATGGAAAATTCGAAGGAGCCCTCTGCCAGAGAATGCAGATGGCCCTAAGAATAATCGCAAATTGGTGTGAGGTGCATGCCCTATCCGTCAACCCCAGGAAGACGGAAATGGTATTCTTCACAAGGAAAAGAAAACTGGAGCCAACGAGAGTATCCGTCCTCCTAAACATAGCATTAAATTTTGCACCACAGGTAAAATACTTCGGGGTAACCTTCAATGCTAAACTAAACTGGAATCTTCACCTCGAAAGAAGAAGGGCAAATTATTTAGAATAATAGTGTTTTTAATGATTATTAACTTTAAAAAAATATTCTATTTCTCATTAATACCCGTTAATTGTCGGTTGTTTACGTACTTTTAAATAAGGTTTTAATTAAATTTTCGCATTATTCCACTCATAAAATTGTCTAACCAAATACCACTAGAGCTAAGATTTTGAGCCTGATGTTTTTTATGTTTGTTTTCTCGTACTTACTTTCGTAGGTAATTTAACTCCAGCTGTTCAACAAAATCACGAGAGTGTAGTTCGAGTCGTTAAATTGCCGGGTAGTAAGTGATCAGAAACAAACATAAAAATAACTGGCTAAATCTGAGCTCTTATAGAGCTCCCTCGGTGATTCGTTAATCCGAACGAACGCTAAATCCGACCAACCCTCATTCCTCAATTAGTTCGGGTTATCGAGGTTGCACTGTGTATATTATTACATAATCTTTACACCTTTAAAGTTGGCGATTCTTCATAGATATAAATCATAGGGATCAAATCAGTACTACAACAACGTTAGTCGGATATAATATTACAACTATAGTTTGTAACATCGAAGAGACATAAAAACCCGACCAAAAAACCCTAATTATATCGATCTCTTCACACGTGCTACCGCAGTTTTAACGCGTTGTCAAGTATAATCGAGTATAATCAAGTAATTTTCAGGAATTTAATGAAAAATAAATGATTTTATATACATCGCACATCACATTATAACATTATCATGTAGTACAACAAAATATTGATATAACTTTCGTCATATCATAAAACAATTGGATGGTAAATGTGATGCAGAATAAGAATGTTTCCCATTCAAATATTACGGATCCATTTTACACGTTCCTCGGGCGTGTCATATCGGCATCATTGGCATTCATTTGGATGCCTAAATTGCCTAATACCATCGAACGTTTTGTGGTAAAATGTGGTCAACAATAATTCTTGAAATAGAAGTAATAGTTTTAATTTAGTGTATTATTTTGATGGTTTTTTGTTAAAATTGATTAGCTATTAGTAATCTATTAAAACATAACAACTCGTTGAATGAAAGCGCTTTTATAATGACGATTTTAGCTTGCTGTAAGAAAAGTTATACTGCCCAGTTCTCCCATTGCGACAATTGTGGGTATCCTTTGAAAAATTTTTATCTCATATTTCGATGTTACAAACAGTACATATAATAGACTTCGTGGTGCTGTCTTCCTCGTTTTATTATTTTTTTAACAAAGAAAGCTTGAACAGCGTATGTTATAGATTAAGAATAATTTAGTGACACAAGCCCCAATTTTAAAGATTTGAATTGTAGTAGGTATATATATATATATATATATATATATATATATATATATATATATATATATATATATATATATATATATATATATATATATATATATAGCACTTTCTATATGCAGTTTTCAAAAATAAAACTACCATTCTTAATTTGATGTATGGATATAATGAAATATATCACTGATTTTATCTATAAGTTACCGACATATTTTATATTTTATATTTTGCCTGCCTGACATTTTGCAATCTTCTTTGCAATCAATATTGTTGCAATTTTTGCAGCAATATATTTTAAATTTCTGAGGGAGTTAAAACTTAGGCAATATGCTTCGGTAGTGTGCCCCACGGCGCGGGATAAGTATATCTATAATCTAAGCTTATAAGTTTTTTCAATCGACCGTGTATTTACGAGTTTGATTAATGTATACAACATGGTTTATTAATGACCCATATTAAGAATGATTTCTCTATTAATAAGTTATTTTGGTGATCATGGGACTTCTCTGTTTTATATCATGTGAGTTACTATCTCTCTTGAAATATCTTGAAATATTTCCTATTTCTTTTATTTTTGCATAATCAATTAATTCCTGAATAAACTACACATAATAATATGTACTGTAAACAGTTACTTTTCCAGCTGGGGCATTTTTGCCACACCGTGTTGGTACAACTGAATTAGCCTCGCACGTCTAATAATATTCAGGCATAAACAAAGTAAACGCAGTGTTCCCAACCGCAGGGAATTTTCTCTTTTTAGGGATTTTTGGTACCCAAAACGGAAAAGGGATTTTTTAAAATAAAAATCGACGAAATTAGGGAACTTTTGAGGTATCAAAATATGAGGAATTCAGTACCTATTAAATAACGGAGGATCATCTGAACCTACATAATGTAAATGTATTATTTTAAAAAGAAAAGTGTTTAAGTTTTAATTCATTTTATATTCTCCATAATATTTTATTTACCTATCTGTTTTGTCATGTTATGTTGACGTTTGTTTACCTATATTTTATGTGTTCTGAAGAATATATTTTATTTTTTGAGTTGTTCATTTTATAATTCGTTTTTTTTTTATTTGTTACATAATAAAAACAGCTATTTTTGGTAAAATATTATTTTTTCATTAAATTAATGGCAAAATTAGGAGCAAGGAATTTTATCTTCAATATCTATGAAAGAGGGAATTTTTGGAATCCATCAAGGGAATTTTTACTCTGAAAGGTTGG
The DNA here is from genome assembly GCA_964058915.1 of Tetropium fuscum. NCBI lineage: Eukaryota > Metazoa > Arthropoda > Insecta > Coleoptera > Cerambycidae > Tetropium > Tetropium fuscum. The sequence continues at coordinate 613,700 of CAXKVY010018474.1, read as the reverse complement.
GACACTGAGTAAACCTAGGGTTCAGTAGTTGCAAAAGGAGCGTTCGGCGTTTTTAGCACTTAAGTAATAACTGACATTTTTATGTACCTACTCAAACCAGCTGCGTCGCTAAGGGTTGTGTAGCCAGATATGTTTAGATTTGAGAACTGTTTATGTAGGATGTTTATGTAGGAACCTTATAGCAGTTTATTAATTTCATTGTTGTTGATCTAGGCAATATATAATCTAGGTAAAAATACAATAATATAGCCATTCGCAAAGTTACCTCTTAGTTCATAGATACTTTTTTGTTGTTAGAAAATGGTTCGCACGTACAAGAGAAAATTAGCTTCCTACTCGGCGATATCGAGACTATTGAATAATTAAAAAGGGCAGTACGTCCTGTTAAAAATGGTAGTAAACTGAGACAGCAAAAACAAGTATTTCTGCTATTAACGCATTGTTAGCGTTAATAGCAGAAATGTGTTAATAGCAGAAACAAGTATAGCAATGCGTTTTTTTTTACAAAAAAACAAAAACCTTACTAGTTATTTTTTAAAATGACTTGTGGCAGGGCAAAGTAACCTGTTTGCCTGTTTGTGACATTTACTTTGCACGAAATAGGTGATTTCAAGCTAAAACGTCGATTGGCAAAGTCTCCCCAAAGCAGGGGCAACTTTGCCGAATTGTTGGCGTTTAAAAAAAATATTTTTCTTTGTTTTATTGTGTTAAAAATTGAACACACCTACAAAAACATAAAAATTGCATATAGTTTGATATCAAGGCATCTCATGCAAACGCATCAAAGTTATTTTCAGGAAACCACGATAATTTTGCAAACTAGCTCCGGTTTACGTTATTAGGTTAACATTAACTTAAAACATTATTAAGTTCAGACCATTTAGCATTTCGCAACCAACTATTATAGCAGTCAGCGCTCTTAAAAATTACCATTGCTTTATTTTTAATCATGGTGACCCCATCAACTGATTCATTATTTCTTGAGTAATTTCTCTCGCATGCAAATGTAGAAATTGAGGCATGATTTTAATTCTTGGAATTGTAACATCTTATATTTTAAAGGCCATGGCAATTTTTATTAGATTTTAAACCTTGTCCTGCCCTCAGGGCCATTACAACTATAGTTAGGTACAGGAGATTTACTATTTTTCTTAAATCTTATTATTACAATATGCCATTTTCATATTGTAATAATAAAAATCAGTAAGTGTTCAACCTCAACCTACAGTAACTGCACAAAATAAAACACCCGTTTCTGTGAGTTTTCGAGTTCAATGTCTCATAATGGAGTTTTCATGAGCCCTTGGAAGTAGAATGACTCATCAGCTAAATTCTTCGCTATATTCCCTTTCAACTAGTTCGCGATCCACGTTGGCCTTATATCGAACCGCATAACAATATTACGTTATCTTATCCACATAATTACTTTTATCTCGCTCTGATATGGGTACTTCCGGGTGATTTTTATTGCAAATCAAAAACATAGATTTACAAGAAATCTGCGCATTTTATAAAATTTCGTATATAAGATAACTTTCTTTTTATTTTACTTATAAGATTATGGGATGCTCAATTTTTTTAGAACGAAAAATGGGCTCAGGAAAAAATATCTTGAACCTGTATATTTTAAAGGTTCCCACATTCTATAAGCCTTTATTAACAACTCTGTGAAAACAGAATTTTAAAAGAAAAAAAATCTCATGAGTTATTCTACGATTTTTATTACACTGTGTTCCAAGGTCTCTTAAACAAAAAATCTCAGTTGTTTGGAAAAGATCTTTGTAAATATCAGGCTCTCACATAAGAACATCAACATTCAAATCTCAGTTTATAATGATTTCTCTATGATTTCTCTATGCATAATGTAATTATTGTTAATTTCTTCATGTTCTAAAATTCGAATGTACATATCTTTTCGATTGATAATTTGCTGCTAGTAAAGAAGGTCAATGACCTTTAAAACGATTTTAACGAAAAAAATAATTATATAAATAAACGTGTTTTCCCTATGAATGATTTATTGTTTACCTGTTAAATAACATTTAAACGCCGAAATGGTGACAATGCTATCGTTTTCTGTACACTTCTTCAGTTCATTATTTTATAGTCTATCTTTACTTACCTAATAACGATGGTATTTATAGTACCCCGTCAGAAATAATTCATATTAGCATAAAAAGTCTTAAAAGTTCGTATAAAAAGCATCGGATAATTACCTCGTCCTAAGTAAAAACCGAGGCAGGGTTGGGCTTGGTTTTTCTGAGAAGAGTAAGTATAGTAGCAACCACACGCTAAGTTAACTATTTCGTACTTCCTATTGCCCGGCGAGTTTCACTGTTTACCAGATTCTTGTAATAGTATATAGTAAACAATGTTTCGACCGTGAGAGAATACCCAATTCTACTGTTTTGAGGCCATTGGAGAATTATTGTAAAAATGGAACCTGATATTGAAATTCGTGCTATGAATTTGCTAGAACCCCAAGTTGATTCAGATTTAGGCGAGGCGAGGAAAGATTTCACAAAAAAAGAAACATTTATTTTTGGACTACCAAGCAAAACAAATTTGTCTAGCTGTGTATAACAACTTAATACAAGATCCTATGCACATAGTGTGGAAAAATGTGGAACCTGATATTGAAATTCCTGCTATGAATGGTAGAACCCCAGGTTGAATCCGACGATTCAGATTTAGGCCAGGATTTAAAAGAAGAAACTTCACAAAAAAAGAAACATTTATTTTGGGACTACCAAGCAAAAGAAATTTGTCTAAATGTGTATAACAACTTAAAACAAAATAGGAGATCTACAGTCCTGATAACAGTGTCAAAGCTAACAGAGGTTCCTTATAGTACCTTATGTCAGCTTGTAAAGAAAGGAAACAAAACAAGAAAAAATAGATCTGATGCAGGAATATCCAGAGATTTGGACTTGGCCACAAGCAAACTTTTAAGAAATTTAATTTACGAAGAATATAAAAACAATGAAGTTCCTACCATAGATATAATTTTAAAGAAACTTACAGAGCTTCAAACACCTTGTTCCGAAAGAACGAAGGAGGCTTAAAAAATTGGAACTCAAATTTAAAAAGTTAAAAGTTTAATTTCAAACATATATCCTGAAAGTGTCATTGTATTAGATAATGCAGCCTACCATTCAAGGCAAGATCCCATAATACCCAATATGTCATCTAAAAAACTGATAATTCAAGTATTTCTTTTTAAAAATTACCTAGATTTCGAGGTCATATACCAAAAAGCACTGGTTGGTACTTAATAAAAAACAATGGGAAAAACAAAATGTGATTGTTAATATATAAAAGCATAATGTTTTAAGATTGCCACCGTATCACTGTATTTTTAATCCAATTGACTTAAGTGGTCACAATTAAAAATGAGAGTTCGTAGAAAAAATTTGTTTCCAAAATTCGATAAAAAAGTCGTGGAACATATTTTTAAATATTTCAAAAGAAGACTGGTCGAAAGCAATTGGAAAAGTAAGTAAATATGAAGAAGAATATAGAAAATTAGAACAAATTCTTGGTGGTGAAAGATTTGTTATCAATCCGGTAGAGGAATCGGATGATGATACAGATGTTTTTTCAGATGAAAGTTTGAAACGATATTATTTACTTCATGTAATTGTGGCTTTAATTTTTTGTGTAGATAGATAGACGATAGAAGTAATAGACCGGGAGATAGCGAGAGATTTTCAGACGTGATTTTACCCAGTATGCCTTTTGGAGGGTATATGCATATGCTGATGATAATAAATGATAAATTAAATTATCATCCCGAGGACTTTACTCTCTCTCTCTCTCTCTCTCTCTCTCTATATATATATATATATATATATATATATATATATATATATATATATATATATATATATATATATATATATATATATATATATATATATATTTTTTTTCTCTATATATTTTCTTCATACATCCTCTTCATATATTATCTTCATATATTATATTCATATATAATCTTCATAAATTATCCTAACACACCATGTATACTTCTTAATGACAGCCTGTTTAGAAAAGGGGATAATTTGTTTCAAAAATGCAAGCACATCTAACCCTGACGACAATTTGGGCTCACGCAAACGGTATGCCTATGACTATTTTATTTTGAACTTTGTTTTGGAACACATGGCAGCCAGAGTAAAATCGTATCGAAACGCTTCACTTGGAAACAAAAAATGTTAAGTAATTAACTTTAATATATGAGGTCTCCGGGATAATTCTTTAATTTATCATTTTTTATCCTCAGATTGATAAATGATATGCATATCATCATACCCAGGCATACTGGTTAAAATCACGTCTGAAAATCTGTCATCTCCCGGTTCATAATATGTAGATAGCCGGTGTAGATGAGCCTGCGAATGATTTAATATGATATGTCAAAAGTGACTTTTAAGTAGAGTTTATTTCCATTTCATAATTTTAAATGATTTAAAAAAAAATTATAAATCATAATTTTAAATCATTTCATAATTATTTGAATGCTGGGGGATGTTTAAGTGCTATTAGCAATAGTTGCATATATAAATTGAAGTGAAAATGATTGCAAGGTGAGGATTTAGCATACCAGCATGTGGGAGGAGATGCAAGGATAAGTAATTTGATTCAAGATGAGGAAATGATAAATTGGTTAAGAAGAATCCCCTTTGATACGCCTGCAACAACTTGTCATGGTACGTAGTTTCCTGCTTCCTTGTGGACAGTAGACTGCTTCCTTGTAGACGCCAAATTAAACAGAGCGGTATAAGTAATTATGCTGCTCCTAAAAAGCCGTGGTTATCTGACCACAACAAAGCAAGGCTGCTCTTTACCAGCTACCAACAATTATGTTGAGAGAGATGAAGATTTATATTTTCTCCGACGAAAAAAATGCCATGACACGATGTGTTTGATTGCGTATGGATCAAGAAATTCGCGGTACGATATACCAAGCCAGTTGATAGTACAGTGGCTTGATGGAGATAGTGTGGCCGGTGGCCATGGGCCATTGGGCCGCAATTTTAACATTGCGCTTATGAAAGAATAGCAAAGAATTGTAAATAACATTGAATTTGTGAATTTTAGAAGAAAACCGTCTAGAACCATTTCTGTAGAGAATTATTTTTCTATCATAGTAGACTATTCGCAATATTTCCTATTCAGATAAGAATCTGATAAAATTGCTATAAAATACATTCTCCAGTCAATGGATCTATAGAAAATTGTTAATAAGAATTAATCGGGGAAATTAAAAAAGAATCTGTATTAATGCTTTTTGTTGAGAATCTTTTTGCATCATTATGGACTAGTTGCGATGTTTCCTACTTAGACAGGAAACTTTAAAATTACTTATTCAAACTGAATTCATCATGCAGTTAGTTCATATTTTTGTATGATATGAGATTATGATTATTATGGAATCATAATTAGCATTTAATTATGTTTAATGAACAAGTTATGACCAAAAATAGCAAAAGTTCGACAAGCCCCAGAAACCCTAAATTCAAGCGAATTTAAAATATTGGAAATAATCTCACCTGCCACCTGTGCACTGTGTACTCACGCTAGGGATTTTCTGTTTTTCTTCAATCTATGCTGCATCATCACAGACGCCCCCCAAAAGTATATATGAGAGTTGACCCTAGAACATATACCTATGTGTTGTCAAAACGTAAGTTAATAATATAATACGTACCTACCGAAAATTTACGTAATCTCCGTCTCTACCGACAACTTCAGACCTTTTATACCTATTTTTTACATGTAGCTACATAGCTATGTATCTACATAGCTGGACATCACTGATTGCAAGTAAAAAAGCAAAACGTGTACCTACGGGTATGTTTTGTTATTTTTGTTTTAAACAAAACAATTCCCTCTTGAAGTCTGTAATGAATGTATTATCAGTTATTTTATTCAGCTGTGTCCTTGAAAATAATAATTTCTTATTTTATTTGCTTCTGCTTGCGTGATATTATTTACTTTATTTTTCATTTATTTAATTTTATTAAATACCTGGGGATACCAAAATTGTTGTTTTTATTCACCTGCTTGTATCCACAGGTACTTTTTTAAAGTTTTAAGATTTATTATTCAGATATATTATTAGAGCAGGTTAATTTGATTTAAAGAATTAAAAAGCACATCTGGTAGTCCTCTACTATTTCTGCCATAATTTTAAAGCTGAAAGAGATATCGACCTACATTTCTTTGAATAGCACCCCCCATATCTATGGGCACACAAATTAAATTCAAGTTGTTTATCAAAATAATAAATCGAGTTACATAGCTCTGATATGTCATCGTTTGTTAAATTCGGAGAAAAATTTCAAATTGTAATTGTAAATTCCATGGTAACACAGAGATTCCAAAAAGTGTATTTCCGACCTGCATTATACTTATATTTAAAGAAATTGACGATATACTGAAAGACCATAGAAAATGCGCTCCCTAGCGATGAAATTTGGAATTAAAAAATATTTGAATATCCAATTAGAGGCTGAGATACAGCCTCTCCGTAAGCTTAACTGATCATAGGTACATAAAAACATCAAATTTCTGGCTATGATGCGTTAATTTAGTCTGGACCTAAGCACGACCTAAGTAGGTATGCGCCTTATTCGCAGACTGGCAGACCTTGACCTAAAATGGATTTTAAGTAATATTATTTATAATAATTATTTATAATAAACTGTGATGACTTGAGTAGGTCAGTCAGCTCATATTTATACATATAGGTACATAATTAGGTAGCTTTGTCTAATTATATAAAAGTCAATATTATTAACGGTTCTTTTAAATACCATTAAATATCATTAAAGTGTGTTAAAAATCGAAAGAAGGCATCGTGACTACTAAAAAACACTACAGATATAGGATAATAATTAAGTTTTCGTTCATACTATCCTATTGAAAAGTTTAGTTTGGTCAAATGAACTGGAAATAGTTATTAGTACTCTATCAAAATATAACGCCTTGTTGAATGATAGCGCCTTTATATGTCTCACATTTCGATGTTACAAATTGTTACAAACAGTACCTAGATGTAGATTCTAATACTTCAACACAGAAATAATCCATATAAAATTATTTGTGAATTGTGACCATCTAGATAATCGCACTATTACCATATATGTGGATATGCGATATATCACGTCTTCATCTAAGGAAGAATAAGATGCTATAATAGTCGCGTACACGGATCTCGGTAACCTTGCTTCTGATGAAACAAATTCAGATCAAAATGTATTTTTCCATATATGTAACTACAATAAATTGCGTTCTCCTATGCCGGATTTTCTTATATACATATATATATTTCTTTCTATATATATATATATATATATATATATACAGGGTGAGTCAGTTTTTTGTAGACAAACTTTAACAGGGGATAGAACGCACGTTTTTAAAAATAAAAGTGCCTATAAAGATATGGCCGATCTAGCTTCCTAAGGAAGATACAGGGTGTTAAAATTTAATTTTTTTTTACATTAATGTGTAATATTTTCTGAACGGAATGATATATTCACTAAATATTTTACACATATCTTAACCTGCACAGGATCAACATGTTGTATTGTTCCTGTCGAAAATACTATAGTGGATGTTACTTTTTTCGGGTACTTCGACTATTCTGCATAATAGAACTTTTTTTCCGTACGCCACTGATATTATCTGATACATATTTCTAAAATAACGGCCCCTTAGTAACAATTTTGATCTCTTGTAATTTTGCTCTAACTATGACAGTTTTCGAGATATTGGCCGTTGTTTCTCTGACAGTGTAATGTCGTTATTATAATTTTTTTTTCTCGAATTATCTTTATGACTTATAAACGAACGCTTAGATTTTTTCATGTTTGGGGGATAATGCCTATTAATTAAGGCGCATAAAACAAGCGGTAAGAATGTTCAAAAACTTGCACAGTGGCGGGGTGAAAGGGGTGCTCCACCCCTTCCGTAAACAGAACTTCTACGCCAAAGACTATTTAAAAAAAACTGTTATTTTCATTATCTACATACAGTTTAACAAAAATAATGTCCCTTCTTCTGTTTCGAAATTCCTGTGCGTTTCCTAGTTATTTTGATTTTTAGTGTTTGATGTGGTACTAAATTAAGTAATTTATTTATTAGCAATAATAATTATCGGCTAAATATTTAATTCTCTCAACGAAACCTACCTAAATATGGTTTGTTAAGGATTCTAAAAAGCCGAAATCATTTTATCTCTTTCCAAGTAATTACAATTACAAAAAAAAACATTAGATGAACATTGATTTTAATGTTTATGGAGATATAAACATTTTTGAATTTATAGCAATATTTAATTAACAATAATAATTGTGGAATAAATAACAATTGTTAGCAATAATGATTTATAAATAACAATTACAAGAATTAATAACAATAACACTAGTACCTACATACATAAAATTAAATACTTTTTCAAAATGTAAACCGTTCTTCTCAATACACATTTCACTGCGACGTATCATAGAACGTCTTAAGTTAACTAAATGATGCACCCTTATTTCATTGCAAGCATCTCTAATGCGATTTTGAAGTTCCTCAAGTGTATTAACCGGAGTGGTATACACTATTTCCTTAATGAATCCCCACACAAAAAAGTCAAGTGGTGTTAAAACGGGGGATCTGGGAGGCCACGCCACTGGACCTCCACGACCTATCCACCTCCCTGGATAGTTATTGTTTAGCCAATTTCTTACATTTCTGCCATAATGGGCCGGGCACCCATCAAGTTGAATCCAAGACTGTCTTCTTAAATTCAAAGGAATGACTTCCCATATATTACCATGGTGTTCTTCTAAAAATTGTAGAAAATTTTCTGAATTTACACGTTGTGGCAAGAAATAAGGTCCAAACACGTGGTTGCCGTAAATTCCAATCCAGACATTTGTACTAAATTCATGTTGAAAACTTCGTGGTCGAATGGCATGTGGGTTTTCATGTGCCCATACATGCAGATTGTGAAAATTTACTATACCACGACGAGTAAAACAAGATTCATCAGTCCACAGTATATTGGATAAGAAATCCCTATTATTTTGAATGGAGTTAAGAACCCACCTACAATAAGTAAGTCTTCGTTCAGCGTCACCTGGACATAAACCTTGAACAGGTTGAAAATGATATGGGCGTCTGTGATCCCGTTTTAAAACCCGGGAAATTTTACTTTGGGAAATACCAAGAGCAATAGCAGCACGTCGAGTACTTGTCGTTGGGTTCCTATTAAATTCCCGCAATATACGGTCTCTATCTCGTCCACGGTTGTTCTGTCGGCCCCCGGGTACATTTTTCAAACCCTGGTTAACAAATCGACGGTGGATACTCACAAAAACGGAATGATGAGGTTGTCGTCTATTTTGAAATCTTCTTCGATACTCCCTAGCTGCGTATCTTGAATTCCCATTTGCGAACCCATAAATAAAATGAATGTCGGCTTGTTCGCTATTTGTAAATGTAAACGGCATGTTACACTAATTAAAATCTGGCAAATCACATAAAATAACTTTTTAATCTTAAAAATAATAATTAATAACAGTGAAAATATTCAAGATGAAGCAAAATTGTTTGTAGATAAACTTGTAATACGTCAAACTGTCGTTTCAAAATATGACATAATGCTTACTTGTTTTCCAAGGAGTATAATATTTTGTTGCAATTATTACGTACAGTTACAAATACGCTAGTTTTAAATGGAAATTATTTAGCAAACAACAACAAAAATTGAAACAGAAATTGGTACATGCACAAGTTTAATAAAACTTAAAGGAAATTTTTAAGACTTTTGGCAACTGCACAATAATCTATTGTATTGTAAGTACATTTGTAATTTAACAGATTTCAACATATAAAAGTATTGTATTTGAGTAAGGCTTGATATAACAAATATTTATTTTGACTACATTGGAAAAAGATAAAGAATAAGAGATTTCGGCTTTTTAGAATCCTTAACACACCATATTTAGGTAGGTTTCGTTGAAAGAATTAAATATTTAGCCGATAATTATTATTGCTAATAAATAAATTACTTAATTTAGTACCACATCAAACACTAAAAATCAAAATAACTAGGAACCGCACAGGAATTTCGAAACAGAAGAAGGGACAATATTTTTGTTAAACTGTATGTAGATAATGAAAATAACAGTTTTTTTTTAAATAGTCTTTGGCGTAGATGTTCTGTTTACGAAAGGGGTGGAGCACCCCTTCCACCCCGCCACTGTGCAAGTTTTTGAACATTCTTACCGCTTGTTTTATGCGCCTTAATTAATAGGCATTATCCCCCAAACATGAAAAAATCTAAGCGTTCGTTTATAAGTCATAAAGAAAATTCGAAAAAGAAAATATAATAACGACATTACACTGTCAGAGAAACAACGGCCAATATCTCTAAAACTGTAGTAGTTAGAGCAAAATTACAAGAGATCAAAATTGTTACTAAGGGGCCGTTATTTTAGAAATATGTATCAGATAATGTCAGTGGCGTACGAAAAAAAAGTTCCATTATGCAGAATATCCGAAGTACCCGAAAAAAGTAAGATCCACTATAGTATTTTCGACAGGAACAATACAACATGTTGATCCTATGCAGGTTAAGATATGTGTAAAATATTTAGTGAATATATCATTCCGTTCAGAAAATATTACACATTAATGTAAAAAAAAAATGAAACTTTAACACCTTGTATCTTCCTTAGGAAGCTAGATCGGCCATATATTTATAGGCACTTTTCTTTTTAAAAACTTGCGTTCTATCCCCTGTTAAAGTTTGTCTACAAAAAACTGACTCACCCTGTATATATATATATATATATATATATATATATATATATATATATATATATATATATATATATATATCTATATATATATATATATATATATATATATATATATATATATATATATATATATATATATATATATATATATATATATATATATATATATATATATATATATATATATATATATATATATATATATGTATAAGACAGATGACAGACAATATACCTGTCCATAAGCGTTGACTTTTGAATATGCAGTTGAGGGCACAAACAGTGGCGCCGCATGAATTTTATCGAGTCTGTTTTGCGAGGCATAAATAGCACCGCAGGCGAAAATTTCGATTTCAAATTAAAATTTCAAATTTCGATTTCATGGTCAACCGCAGATTTATCAATGTTAAAATGAGCCTCAGATTTTTCAGTTGAAATTGTAGTATCTTCGAAAAATGAGTTTGGCGAAAAAATTATTTCATAAAAGAGGTTCTTAAAAAAATACAATGTGATTCGGGATAAAATGACGATTTTTTTGGGAAAAATATGTGTATCGGGTTGATGAAAAAAACATTTTGGAGCGCAAATATTTACAGACATTTCATTCGAAAAAAGGACTTTCCATTAAAAAAAGTCAGGTGGCTTTTACATACCAATTCACTAAAACACTGAAGTAAGACTTCCAATGACCAACAACAATTATAAATTTGTCCTTAATTTGTATATACATAGGTACCTACTTAAACTGTATAGTTTACAAAATCTCAGTCAATTAATAATTTCTACGAAATCATACCAAACGTGCGCTAAGAACAACATAGTCTAAATATGGAATTTCGATGACAGGGGCACAGCCCCCGAGGAATCGTCGCTTCCGGGGCACCTATGAAGTCGGCGCCTATACCAAGGTATTGTTACGCCACTGGGTTTGTATAATAAGTGGTACTGTCCAGAATACAAATACACTTTATTAACTTGCACACTCAACAAGTTACAATTCTTTACAACGATAAATCACTATCGCAAACTGCACTTTTAATTATCTACCTACTTGTTACTTGGTCTTGTCTCAAAGAATGTTTAAACTAAGCTAACTAATGTGGCGATCGGCTGGCCTGGCCCTTATCCTATTTTCAAGGCTCTGGATTATTCCATCTCATTCTAGATTTTTCTCAATTATACCATCCCATTCTATATTATATACAGGGCGTCTTGCGTCTTGTGGAGTTCTACAGGGGGTAGTCCATATGTTATTACACTGCAACTATTCTAAATGGGGCCAGGGGTCGTATCTCAGTTATTTGAAGCCCTAGAGGGTTGAGACTTTGGCTTTGACGGGTTGCATGTGGCCAAGATCGGTTTAATTAGATAGGTTACCTCGTAACTTACAGTCCGAGCAGGTGACGTCATCTTTTGGTACAGGTTTAAACTAGGAGCATATTGTAAACAGTATTGAGTAATTACGAATTGATTCACTTGTATTGCTTTAGTTAAAAATGTTGCCTACATAATACATTTTAGATATAAATATAGTTTTAAATTTATTGTTTACTAAGAATAGCAATGTAGATATATGTATATAATTTATCATATATCGAATTTGAACTGCCAGTTGATTGTACACTTTTGTAAATGCAATATGATTTATCTGTTAAATATATGAGTTAGACAAACAAAGGCTTTTGGTGATACTTTATTACTTGTAGATATATTCCATTATTATATATTAAACTATTTAAAGACAAAAATAGCGATATGTTTTAATTAAAAAATTATCGTGTAAAAATTATGAAAAGACGAGTGAAATGTAGGGTACTTAATCTTTCTTCAACTGATTCTTCAGTTTCATTATTTTTGTAATGGTATTAATAATAACTAAAAATTTGACATTTCAATACAGAATTATAATTTACAATTTAGATTTTACAAGTAAGCCGACGATATTACTGTAATAAAGTGAAATATTTTTATTAAGGCTAGCTCGTACGTTAAATAAATATTGATATCTTTTATTACAGATACTTTTATTATAGGTAATATTTTCAAGTAGGTACGTGAAAATATTGGAATATTTAATCTAAATATAATGATTTAATTTATAACCTCACAGTTAGTAAAACGAATAGAATTATTGAGGTTGTTAAAAAAATCTTTTTTACTAAATATGCAAGGCACAGAAACAATGAATTGAAGCGTTTACACAATTTCGAGGTAATGTAATAAGATACCTTATAGCTAGGTAGATGCAGTACGGAAAATCCACCAAAAAGGATTCAAATACTAAAGATAGAATTAAATCAAGACTGCATGCAAGATGCTGCATGAATTTGTTTATAAGTTTAGTATGGATATTAAACGATTATAAAGTATCATGTAAAAACCTTTGGTAAATATTTGCTTAATGGTAGGAAGTATTTACGATGATTTGATGATTAATAGGTATTTTTTGTTTTTCTGGCGACTAAACACTTATGTTGTCTTCTCAAAAGTGTCAAAATATAATCATGTATGTATGTATATATATATGGGTCGGAGTGTAGTGGAAGGTAGTGTTACACTCCCATTCCACCACAGCACTTAGGCCTCATTAGGCCCTATTGTGCATTCCTCCTTTTTACTTGAGTACTTTTCTTCGAACCATCCTATTTATTACGGGTGGCAAAGTCTCTACAATTTGTATGTATGATAGTATGGTTCTGAGTTACCGAGATGAATTACTCTGGTCCTCATTACCATTTATCTGGGACCACGCGTCCGCGGCAGATGTGTTGAGTGTTCCTAGGTCTCTGGCAGACGCCACAGTCCGGGCCCAAGCCTGCCTAGGTCACCCATCCAAGTGCCACCAACGCCCGCCCAGCATAACTTTGAGGATCTTACCGGTCAAGTCTAAGCGGCTAGGCGGTCCCATTCAGTCACCTTAGTCACCTCTTACGACAGGTAGGAGGTACCCTGGGTCTATTCTACAATTGTGGCCCCGAACCCAGAGGGGGGAGAAAAAAATATAATCATTTAATGTTATTAAATAATTATTTACACAAAAATATCACCAAATAACTATACACAAACACTCGAAAACCCTGAACGTGTGGACTTATGCGATATGATAATAATTATAATAGGACATACGAAGATTTCGACTTTATTAAAAAAATATTTCGACAGACAAATCGAAATTTTCTGGAGAGGGAATCTTCAGTAGACACAACAATCATTTTTGGGCAACAGAAAATCCACTTGTAAAGAGTGGGCATCAACATAAATTTATTTTTAATGTACCTATTTTGTTTACTAATGAATAATCCAGTTAGCATTTTGTATATATGACGAAAACTTAAATTCACAAGAATATTTGTAGATATTAAGAACAACTGTTAGCGAGTTTCTGTTCAATTTGCCCATTTAAAATAAGTAGGTACTTTTCAAAATTGTTGGTATTAGTTGGATGTGCCTCCCGTCCCTTGTACACGTGACGTAAGAAAACTGACATAAAGTTGATACCGGTGGATAAGACATCAAAGTCCTTGCAGTTGGCCACCCTGGTGTCCGGATCTAAATTCTCTAGATGTCTATCTATTTATGGAGAAAGATCAAAGAAATTGTATACAAGGCACCTGTGAATACAATAGAGTGAGACGTACGGCGTATGGGCTTTTCAAGAATAAAACTTTATTCAGTCTTATTATGATACATGCATTTAAAAACAGCACCGCACACCTGATTTTATTTAACGACCCCGGAGATGTTTAAATATCCGCGGTGATATATTTAAGCAGCATGAGTAATTGACATATTTAGCAACATTGTAAAAACATAGCGCATGCGTGTTAAATGGATCGCCGGCGGTTATTTTATTTAATGGCTTCTCCCAGCTGCTGACACTGACACGTTCATACCAGACAACACTACACCTGTTTATACTTTTATAATATGTTTTGTGGCTGACACCGGACAAGCACAGGCTGACACGACACAGCTTTTGTGTTGATGTGGATGTTTTGTGATGCATTAATGGGAATGGGTCATATTTAAATATTTTAGCGCTTTCCTACCTACAGAACTACAAAAATGGTTTATTATTTTGAAAGTAACATTGTTTCACCACCATCATTATTATTTATGGGTTTCGACAAAAATGAAAGTAAGTTAAGTCGATCTGAAGTGTGCAGAAACATGCTATATAACCTTACTTTTTCAAATATTTGTTTAGATGAAGACTTAATTAAATGGGGATGGCCCGAGGATGTTTGGTTTCACGTTGATAAAGTTTCTTCTGCCCATGTGTATTTAAGGCTTCGACCGGTAGATATATTTCTTTGCGGGATACTTGAAAGTTCATTATTTCTGTTGTTAGGGTCAAACCATAGATGATATTCCATCAGCTGTCTTAGAAGATGCAGCCCAGCTTGTTAAAGCTAACAGTATCTTGGGTAATAAAATGAATGATGTGGATATAGTATATACAATGTGGTCCAACTTAAAAAAGACCCCGGGTATGGAGGTAGGGCAAGTTGGATTCCATAAAGAAAAGGATGTCCGAAAAATGAGAGTAGCAAAAAAAATTAATGAAAATGTGAATAGATTAAATAAAACGAAACGTGAGGAACATCCAGGTAGGATTTTTATAAATGCAATCAACTTTTTAAATGTTTAATATTGCATGCCATTGATGGTTTAACACAGACGGTGGCTAGCACTCCACTTTCCCATCACTATTTTAATTTTCGTATATGATTTTTTCTAATTTGCCTATATAGTCAAATGCTATAAAATATCAACTACTAATCCTACATTTTATTTATATGGTGCGGTGTTACCATCCATCACTAAGTAGCTTGATACCTTTGCCCATTAGAGTGCATTAAGTAAAATTATATGCCAGGTTCGCTTCAGGTATCAATCTATCTTCCTCTACTTCACCTTTTTCGAGAGTGTACAAACTCTACTGGTGTACACAACAGTCGGATGTACTCAACCAGTGTGAAATGTCTCTGAGCTTAATATAGTCATAAAAACTCTACGCTTGTTGTTTTTGATCAAAACTACATTAATTAATTAATTAGATTTTAGAGCAGAAAGAGAGAAGAGGGATAGATTGGAGCGTGAGGATAAGAAGAGAACATTGAGAGACCAGAAGAAAAAAGAGGAAGATGAAGAGAAACAGAGGAAGGATGATGCAGAACTACGTAGTTATAATTCTTTAATGAATGCGGACAATATGGCGAAATATGATGATGGGAATGATTCAGATGATTTTATGTAATGTCATTTAAATTATCCCTAGATGCAAGTTTAAAACAGTTGTGGCCATTAAAATTACTATTATAGTATGTTCGCTTTAATAGTGAAGTGGTGATTTTAGATAACAAAACTTTCTCTGATTCTCATCGGTCGAAAGTGTGGCAAGGTATATGTAAATTTCTGCCGGCTACAGCTACCTACTTGTCACGTCTCTGATTATTACTCTTGAGTTCAGAAATTCTAAATATTTAAACACAAGTATTTATAAATTATTTACAATTTTTTTTCTTGAAATGTCAACATGTCTTAATGACCAAATGTTGCATCTCCATCTGTGCAGCACTAACTCTTTTAGCAGCAGTAAAAGTAATGTTTTAAAATAACATTATTTATTTAATACATATTCGATAATCGTTAACTATTACATCTTTGACGCACAATGTTCACTTTTGCTCCATATAAAATTACTACTATTATTCAATATACTATCCATTCATTTTAAAATGTTCTCTGAAGTCTGTTCAATAAATGGCGATAGTATTGAAATGGGGTGGATCCCTAAATAATACAATCTAACCAGTGCAGGTACAGTAGAAAAGCAATTCTTTATTTTTCGTTGGCATAAATATGCAATTTGATACGTACTTAAATATATATTGTCAAAAAACATCAAAACCAGATCTTTACAGCTAAGAGTTAGTCGGCTTGACCAATTCCAATTGTAGCACGTATTGCTGTGTCAACGGTCTCTGACCTACTTCCCTCTTAAAGCGAAATACTTAAGCCATTTGCATTATGTATTAATAAAACTGGTGATACGATCTGTTATAAAATTCTTATAGGTCGCATTATTGTAAATCTTAAAATAAGATTTATTCGTTACTATTTCTTCTGTATCATATACATCTTTACTATATAAATATGCATTTATTTTCAATGAAAGTATATTAATGTTTATCATTTGAAAATTTGTGAAAATGTTAATTGATAGTCTTTAAAGCGTTATGTATTTTATGCAAAGAATTTAAATACATATTGATTTAAAGCTCAAGGACCCTTAATTTACCGAGAATATCGCATTGCAAATGCTCAACTGCATTGGTTATTCATCCACAATTTCATCTGAATCATTAACTTCCTCGTAGGTTTTTTCTTCCACATTAGAGCATTTTTCAGAACCATGGCAATATGAGCATAAATTTGTGCATTGTAAACCATTTTTTTCCCAGACCCTTCCCCACTTCTCTATGAAATACCTTTTGATGGGCTAAAATTTTCCGTAGGTCACTCAGGTATATAAGTTATCTTAAAATAGCAATAAATAGGCATCTACGCATATAATTTAAAGAAGATTCTACAACTTTCTCAAAATATTGTAGATGTCTTATTAAATATTAACTTATTTGGTTGTTAATTATAGTAGTATATTTCGATTTGCAATTTTTTTGTTTATCAATGTAACATGGAATCTTACGTTTTTCGAGTAATTAAAGTGTAAATATTAATAAACAGCTCAAAATTGTACATAGATTAAAAAAAAATTTGCGGATTCGAGTTTTTTTCATTTCTTTGCATTTTCGGAGAACATTTACCATAGTAATGTATATTTTTTTATACCACCAGAAAGTAGAGATTTCAACGAACAAAAAGCCCACCAACTTTTTTAAAAAACCAGATATTTTGACGCGGAAATTTTCGGTTGAAAATTAGGGTGCTTTTTCGATATTAAGTCGAAATAAGGTGAAAATATAAAAATTTTAAATAAAAAAAATTACAGTGTGTTTGGGACATAAAAAGGTAATTTTTCACCAAATTTCTTAAATTTTTTTTTTGTAAAAGAAACCAAAAACCCTATTTGAATTTTTCACATAAATTTTGAGGTTATGTGAAAAAAGTGTAAATACGAAAGTTGTAGATCTTTTTATTACCTACAACTTTGCCATTTAACTTTTTCCCAGGACTTGTAGTTTTGCCGGAAATCGAGATAAACCGTTTTCTCCCCTTAAAAACTCACCCCCCACTTCCCGACCTTAGATCGCCCGTAAATTATTTTTCCTTTCATTTTTGTTATAGTCTCTTCCTTTTCCAATGAGTTTCATGCTACTATTTTTTTTTTTTCACTTTTTACCATTCTCAAAGGCTTCAGCCCTGGTCTATATATAGATCAGGGCTGAATATGAATATATATGAATAAATTCATTATGCATAATGGTTGTTTGCATTTTTTCGTTTTATCATTTGGATTCAGCTTTAAGTTTTCCTTTGAACACTCATATACCTGCAGTGTTCTTTTATTTGATTATACTAATCATATATCGATGGCTTAGTTATATAGTAGGTCGTAACCCACAATATTTATAAAATTGTGTTTATTGCGTTTCTGGGATGATAGAGGTCTCTTTCATCTAATTCCAATACATCCTAACCCACAAAGTTCTAGAAATATTTTTTAGTATTTTAAAATAGGACGTATCATAGTACGCATTTGTTGTAAGTGCAATAAGGCGTAACTCACAAAAATACAGGTGACAGCTGATGATTGATATAGTGTGTTTGTAATAGTGTGCCTGAGTTTGCATAAAAAACTAATAAGAAGGTAAGATAATTAATTAAATTTGTATTTACTTTAGAGTGTAGTGTAGGTTATTACGGAAAGAAAAATGAAGAAAATTGGATAACTTCCCAGTTCCCGCTTGGGGTTAATATTTTTAATGAAAAATTGTTTCTTACGTGGGATTGGAACCCACTCCACTAAGTAGTATTCATTTGCAAGTTAGATAAGCTAGCTTTTTAAGGCATTCTGTTTACATAATAGGACAAGGTAGGTATTCATTCCGACTAATAATATTTGACATCAGTGCCTGATATCCTTACCAGTTCAAGAATGTTACTGTAAGAGAGAAAAAGAAAACTGCAGAAAAGAAAAATAATAAGTTGTGCATAGCATTATGTGTACCTAAATAATTGAATTTAGCCAATATGCCTTTATTTATAAGCTGTAAAGATATAACCTATATAGAATTCCTTTAAACTTGATATCTATATCCCTGGTTCCCAAATATTGTGGAGTGATTCATACATAATATCACACCACCATCACAATTGAACGGTCTGCCTATTTGCAATGGATCACAGAATTCCTTAGTGTGCAAATTTTTGTACACTCTATAGAAATGGTGGGCAGAACTCATTAGTAACCGGGTCTACCGCTCTCATTGGTGAGTTTTAGGCGGTTCTAAATTAAATTCAATTTCATTGGTCAGAGGTAAAGACGCCGGATTTCCTTGGATATATTGACGCATGCGCTGTTTCATGCATGTATGTTTTGGCGCGACAGTGGCGTTTCATTTTGTCTTATGTACGGTTGATTCGCGATATAAATTAATAATAATATTATGTTATACGCGCGTGTTTAGTGTTTTTATGTGATGGAAGCGACTAATGCCTGTAATGGTTCTAAAACCAATAATTCCAATCGTAAGCAACCGAATTTGACAGGAGGAGAACTGAAAATGATCAAAAATGTATATGAAGGAATATTCTTAAGATAATAAAAAAAACCATCACAAGTACACTTAAAAACAATGTTAATAACTTGGATTTTTTTTTATTCTGCCCCCTCTAAAATGATACGCCTAAGGAATTTCGTTCCCTTAGCCCCTCATCTCCCTGAGCCGTCCATATGCTGGTGATGAATCACTCCACACTATTTCGGAACCAGGGTATAGTAACTCATATTCGCTGTCTTCGCCCTTAAATCAAACCCGCAGTCTTTGTCTTGGCCATTGAAACGCTGTCTGAGGCACTATCACGTTTAAACAAATTCTAGTATAGTAGGTACACTCCAAAATTGCAGCAGAAATGTATTTGCACTTCCTGGACAATGCAGCGGTGCATGAACATCCCTATTTCTACTTTGCTTCCTCAAAGATAAGATTGCTAGTAATCTCATGGGAGCTCCTCAAAAATGCACTGCTGTGAAAACAAAAAGCAAATATATTTGAACCTGTTTGTTCAGCAGTTGTGGTAGCATCTAAGTAAAATAAAGTAACTAATTAGACCTAAAAATAGTTTTTATGTCCACTGCCGCACATTATAGAGCTTATTTTCGGAAATATTGCAAAAATAGGTTAAACCATATTGAATTTACTTACCTATGAAAATAATTATATTGCTAGTTGTAAATCAAATAACAGTTTTTACAAATGTATGTTTAAATAATATGTTGAAAGAACACAAAAGTGCATAAAACGAATTAATAAACTCCTTTATTCTGTATGATTCCGTATAAACAAATCAGCTGATCGACGATCGTTACTCGTTCGATCGCAGCGCCACCACATGTACTATGGTAGTTTTATTCCTCAATACTCAGCAATTTATTTATTCAGTATTCTTTAAATTCAAAAGAAGTACGTAGGTACCTATGTTTTTATATGTACATTATTTTATATTTTATAAGAATATCTACTTTTTATGTACCTTCCTTTTTTATGTACCTTTTATTTACCTACCTTCTAGTAATTACAGCTATTACTTAAAAAAGTTGTTTTCTGCAATTAAATCCCTGCCCTATATTTTAGAAACCTATTATTTATTTATTTGTTTTATCATTGATATGCAAGATATTAATAATTGAATTCAATTTTGTGGCACACCATAAATTATCATGTAGTAACTCATTATAAAATGTGAAATATTCTATATGATATACTCGTATATACTCTCAGATTCGGATATTTAATGTAAAAAACAAAGTATGCAGCTGGTACTTCATTTTTTAGCAGCTATCTTAAATATTTATGCCAAAAAATTCTTAATCTGCTACCCCAAAAAACCTGACAAAGATTTTGAGGCTAATTGGAAATGGGAAAATACATGAGCAATCTTGCAGCATCCATCTGGAGAATTCCATCGGATAATAATAATAATAATAATTTCGTTCATCAAGAACAGTGAACAGACTTGTGTTACTCCTGGGTTAAGCAGCTTTAAGTGCTGGTAAAAAGTTATTTTAAAATATAAGACAAACATCAGAAAGAAGCAAATTTTCTTTTTGATAGATTGTCTGAACTGTGATAACAGTTACAAATAGTTCAACAAAGTTACAAATATTTACACAAAGTTATTTGCTATATAAAATGGTAAAACACCAGTGTATCAACCAGTTTTTATAGGCATAAGCATTTTTATTCGCAAACAAAAGGCTGATGAGCATAAATGTAAAACAGCTCCTATTTGATTTAAAACTACAGGATAGGACTGGCCACAATGAATTGTAAATATGCAATAAACAACTTTCTAATGAAGAAATAAATAAGAAGATAAATGCAAGGCAACTTTATGTCCAAACTGTTCAGGTCTTAGTGGCACTGAAGTATGTGTTATGCAACTTGTGACAAAACGTTATTTAACTTTCGTTTGCCAGAAATGCACATCTGAGGCTATTGAAATAAATACTAAAAACTTAGAAAGCACACAATATTACAAAATTTCTTTGTGATTTACAAAAGCAATTTAATATCAAATTGAGCTCCATGGAACAGCACACAGAAAGCTCTTAAGCACATCTTAAGCTTGCAAAATGAAGTTGTACTTCTAAGAGAAAGTAATATAGAACCTATACATTTACTTTTCCCAAAACAGCACAATATATCCATACCTGAAACTTTACATCCTCTATCAAATGAAAAATTTCCTGCAAAAATAGCTGAATTTAATGATATTTCAGCAAGGAAATCCAAAAATGAAATTAGTAAGGCAACCACATCCACCACTGATGAAGAGTCATAAGAATCCACAAAAAAGCAAAAAAAAAAAACAGATGGTTACCTGGCTGCTCAAATGGAGCCCAAAAAATATTATTAATTTAGATAGCAGTAGCAAAAATAAGTCAGTAGCAAAAATACGAAAAGAGAGCGTCAAAATAATGGTGAATGGAAACAACAGATATCCAGAAGAAATAGAGATCAAACCAAACAAAATAAAGATTTAAACAAAAAGAGAGAGATAAATATAGGAACAGTAGATGTTCTTGATGCCAAGGACGAATTTTCAGGAAAGGAAGACAGTAAAAAAAATATGACTTTATATCCAGGGTAAAAGATCATGTGACAGAAGATAAAATTAAGAAATATATATAAAGAATAAAATGAAACTTGATGATGACAAAGACATAGTAGTGCAACATATAAAAACCAAATATGATGATATTAGAAAAGACTGCCAGTGTTTTCAAGTGGGAGTAGATTTTGATAAGAGGGAAATCGTATAAAATAATATGGAATGGTATATTGGAAGGAAATGGTATATTGCGTATAGGCGTTTCAATTTTGGTGCAACCCTCTGATGATGGCGAAAAAGATTTTTAAAGGATAATAAAAAGGCAGAATTTCTAAAAAATAGTAAAACTAATAACAGTTGGAATGAATTGAAACGAAATAGATTATTCTCCGTTTCCCATGTTAGTCAAACTAGGGCAGCCACGGCTGCATCCACAGGCAGGGCTAACTTGATTAGCAAGGGTGCCCTTTACAATTCTCTCCATGAATATACAAAGCCTACATGGTAAGCAATGTGAACTGTTTGCCCAGCTAGAGGACGTCAATTTTTCGGACATTACCTGCCTCACAGAGCACTGGCTGTCATCATTCAAAAGGATGCATTTGGAAAAGTATCAAGTTGCTTCATTCTACACTCGGACTGTCCTAAACCATGGCGGGGTGGCTATCCTAGTTAAAGAAGGTACATTATTTACATCAATTCCTAAATATGAGCATATAGATATTGAACAAACTTTTGAACTGGGTTGCACGTATTTGAATAACACTAATTGCTATATTATAACTATTTATAGATCTCTAACAGGAAACAATGACATTTTCTGCGCAAATTTAGATAAACTACTATTGTCTTTGCCCATCAAATCTAACGTCATACTTACCGGTCACTAAAATTAACATATTTTTATAGTAAAATAACAGATGCATTTGAAAACTGTTTTCCCCTAACAAAAAGGTACGATAATACTGAGAAAAAGTTATGGCTAACTAAACGCATAACAATTTCTGCCAGAAATAAACGAACATTATCATATATAAATAAATATTCTACAAATGCCAATCTTAGAAGTTATTTTATAAAATACAAACGTATTCAAAAAGGTATGTAATGAAGCTAAAATTAGATTTTTGAAAACTAAATTATTGAATCGAAAAACTCACAAAATAGAACTAAACATAGATTCGAAAATAAGCCTGAAGAGGCAGACTTTAGTAAATGTAGGCTTTTCATGTTTTCTATTACAGATTACAGATGGTATAATAATGTATATGTAATGTTTACAGCTGATAAATCAGTGATAAAATGATAAATAATATAGTATGTGCTAAAGTTAAGGATTTTATTTGATATTGTGTGGTGCTAAAGACTCACATATTCTGTCAGTCCAAAATAAAATTGGAACAGGACTGTGTTATATTCTGACGTAAACTTAAAATAATCATTCTTTGGCAAGGAAAATACATAATAAGTATATAGTAAAAATAAGTACAAATACTTAAACCTAGTAAAAATAAATTATTTCTAGATGGCCAATCTGATACAATGTATATGTACCCTCACTAATCCCAACCTCCAGTAATCCAAACAGCATATCTCTATAATCAGAACAGAAATATTATATGCATGTATTATGCATCTGTTTTCTTACTTGCATCTACATACAACTTCCAGTAATCTAAACAAATCACTAATTAATTCTAACATGACCTGGTCCCCATTAGTTCAGATTATAGTGCTTTCGTTTGATATGCAAACTAATGGAATGCAGTGCTCAGTGTCGCGCGCAATTATCCTAATATAGGATATAAAATAAAAAAGAATTATGTTAACTCAATTTAATTTATAATATATCAAAAAGTGAATGTGGTTTTGTAAATGACGGTCTTTTAACCTTCCTTTAATTTCTTTCTCTTTCTCTTATGTTAAATTGTTATTGGCTAAATTGAGCACTAAGTTGTACACGCAGCATGCAAAATTTTCAATACTTTTTAAATACATTCTAACATACAAACATACAAACTAAATAATATGACATAATGAAGACATCTTTTAAAGTCACTTCACTGAGCAGTAATCAGTAAACCGCCGGCTTGTTCTTGCATGTGTCTTCTAAGTGAGCGAGAAGGGAAATGGGATTTATATGAGTTGAAGAGGGATAGCGACCGAGATGGTAAGCTGTGGACTGGAGACCCTAGTTCAATTCACAAGAAATTGTGGCGGTATACAATTTTACACTAAATATCCTTTTGTATTGCATAGTGATGTGATTTACCGCTTATGTAGTAATTGGTACGGGTTTTCTTTGTAAAATGCCGCACAATTTTTTGCTCTAGTTTGTATTTATCAAACGAAAACACTATAGAGAGGTTGTACTGTACTGAAAAACCCATTGGAGATTATTAACTATTATTAATCTTATTACTTTAAAGTTATGTGTATAATTATTATTTGATAATAAATTTACTATCAACCATCATAATAATAATATATTAACTTCTTTTAGAGATTCTTTTATCCACGTAGGATAATTCTTATCAGGATATAAGTTTACCATAAAATTAGCAACAAAATCTGGAAAACAATTGTCTTGTATACTATCCCTAATGCCTTTCATCAGTCTCTGTTGAAAAGCAATATTGTGTTGGGTGAGTAAGTGACAAGCGACAGGATAAGATGCTACAACTCCATGTAGATAGGCACGGGTATATTTCTGACAGGTATTACATGTACAGTCCTTGTCAATGGGTTCCATATCCTTCTTGTATTTCCGGTTCTTCAGGTTAAGTTGACCCGTCATTACTAATGCACATCCAAATCTCTAAAATAAGGCTTGCCATTACTTTTGAACCAAACTTTTGTAAAACAATTATAATGTTAATGTCCCGTATTTTAATGCCATGCATAGTTACTAAATAAAATAAATTAAATAACATCGATTTTGATAATATTTTGTCCATTTTATATTACGAAGTTTATTAATTTTAAATTGTGTTGAAAAGATATTTTATCTATGTTATCATGATATTTTTTCATGTACTTACTCGTAAGTTTAAAGCCCATTTTGAGGCTTAAGTAATTTGCTCAAGTCTGTTTGTACAAGTAAATTTATTAAAAATACTTGACTAAAAAGAGGTGTTTAGACGCTCAAGTAATTTGCGCAAATTGGCTTGTGCAACTGCACTTCTGCATCGCACTTCTTTATTATTTAGTCAGTCGTCCATCCTATGACAGAAGTAATTGTGACAAAACTGGTTCTCCTTGGCAGACCTTATGCCATTTTGACATGTATTTTAATGTATGTGATAGAATAAAGCGGGATTCAAACGTGATACCTATAGAAAGCATGCGTACGCTCTACTGGCTGCGTGACCGATCGCTCTACAAACGTCTGGTGAACTAAATACACGCTTCACACAACACAATTCAGTAACTCTGTGCCACCATCAACAGTTAGCGGATACGGCCCTACGGAATCAAAAGTTTTTTTCCGTTTATTATTTGAATAAAAAAATACAATAAGAAACATTGATGATGACTTACTCTTAGCAGTTACTGGCGTTTGTGTAATAAAGAAGTTAAAACAAATTAAATAAAAAATAAAATGGTTCAAGTCATGGCTATTAAAAATATATTCTTATTCTCACATTAATTAAATTAGAGAACTGCATAGCGAATCGGATAATCTCCGCAATTACTTGCACTATAGTCTGCATTTTTTCAATGAGAATCTCATATGCTTGATATTTTGCAATTCGATCACTATATCCTTTAGACTTCCCTTTCCACAGACAAGGAAATGATTCATACAACTCAATAATTTCAGTAATGAACTTATTGAGTCTTTGACATTATTGTACACGAGAGGACACAATAAGCTTGAAACAAACTAGCAAAATAAGAAGCACGTGTGGAGGTTACAATTGTTGTCTATCAATGCAGTGCGCGTACGCTAAGCATATTGTTTACATAATAGAACATAAAATACTAACAAAGAAGGAAATCTAACATATCAATAGCGATACTGTCATGGTGTCATAAGTTAGTAATGCTTCCGAAACAAAAGATGGTGCAGATGATGCCAACTCTGTTATTTTGGGTTGGTTGGTAATACAGATATTGCAGATTGCAATTTGACTTTGTTCGCCATTGACTTTTAATGTTTGTGTAAATTGTAAAGCCTTGTAATATTTGTGTTTATGATTATTTAGTGTTTAAAAATTCTGATTTATTATTTGTGTGTAAGTGTGTAATGGGTCTCACGGGTTCTGTAGTTCCTAAAACGGGATACGAGACAGCGGTTTCCTAACCCGAAAAATTTGAAGGAGCTTTGTGAGAAAATGCTGCATATTATTAATAACATTCAGCTTTTACACTTGGATCCCAGTGTCGATTATGAAAAATATAATTTGTATCAAACACTTTGTGGCAGAGGATCGCACAAAGAATAATAGACTAAAGAAAGCAGCCCTAAATATAGCATACCCTTATCAATACTTGAAAAATACTATAATACAATAAAATAATAAGAAGAAGAAATATCGCCTCTATATTTGTGGAGTATAAATGTTTGTTATTACAATTTGGATATTTTGCCATAGTCTGAAGGAAAGAAAAATAAACCCTTGTACCGATATGGACAGTCATGCATCAATACTGAGAACTTTTGCCTAATATTGAGTTACGTCAGAGACTTATACATCTACATGTACAAGTTTGGTTACGCGCTGGAAAAACAAATACACAATACACACCACAAGAACACTGACATTTCTGAAACCTCTCTAGTTTCGTTATAATGAGGAAGTGATAAATAATATACAATGAATCTATCATTCTATTTTTGTGATTACATAATATTGTGTATTTGGTTTTTCAGTGTCTCAATATTAGGCAAAAACTATCTGTGAAAGTTAAATAATTCCGTGGTGGAAAGACTTTGGTACAGAAACCACCCCCACAACGCCTTAAAACTGCGTTCACATGTAACGATTTATGTGCGTAAATTCACATACACAAGCCAATTTGCACAAATTACTTGAGTGCCTAAACAGGCTTTTATTTCTTGTAAATGGTTTTTTTACTGTTGAGTAATAAATGGATACATTAAAACAGTAAATATAGCATAAGATAATTAATTACTCCCTTGTTCCTTATAATTATTTATGTAACATATAAATAAGAAATGAAAATGAAAATGTTTTTACTTACTGCAGTCCGAGTAGGGAAGACACAATCAAACATGTCAACTCCGAGTGCACAACATACTACTAAATCAACTGCAAATCCAACTCCCATTAGATATCGTGGCTTATCTTTGGGAAGCAAATTTGTACATAAAAGTACGATTTTCCAAAAGTCATCTTTACTTTCTCCTCCACTGTAAAAGACAAGTTGACAAAACAATAAAATATAGACATAACAAAATTATAAGTCCAACTATTTTTTAAGAATAGGACCCCTGGCGGCAGAGGGTGTAAATAAAATTAGGAATCAAACTCAAGAATTTCTATAGTTTTACTAGTTAGGAATCTTTAATCTTATGAGGGTCATTTCTTACACTATATGGTTATGGTACCTCTATTTTTTTACAGATAAAAAGTATATTTTTAAATAAAGATAAAGATATGCTTTTATAGCTCATGTCATATTGTAAGAGTCTCACATATGTTGATACACCCACTGATGAAATTAGGTTACAAGACATGTGGTAATTATACGATTAAAATTTATTACCTTTATAATATCACTGTAGAAAACAAGATTATTTATATATTATTACTTATTATATTACTACTTATATTTATTCATACTACTTTTATTTATTTTACTATTTATTCAGAGCTCTCCTTTTAATTAGTCTTCTCAAGGATTTCTCAATGATTCCAGTCTAACGTTCCATTCCTTTCACCCACACAAGTAGCTTTCAGTAGAGTGACTATATATATAAAGACAGAGTCGACAATAGTGACCAATTTTTGATTGGTTGTCTAGATCACGTGGTACCGGCAGCCATTTTGAGGCTTATGTCAATGTGTTTTTCGATGTTGTTAATGCAATTGCATTTTAGTTTAGAATAGCCAGTTATAAGTGTACAAATTAGTTTGTGCTTTAAATATTTAAAAACAACCTTATTCAAGGTTTAACCTATTCACATCAAGGGATTTTGAAAAGTCTCACTTTACTTTATGTGAAAATTAGAAAAAAATAGATTTTGTTGTTTTTTAAAGTCTGGGCTAAAATGCCTAGTTGTGCAGCAGTAAATTGCAGTAAGGGGTTTTTAATAAAACCCCTTTTTCTCCCAGATCCTCAGCAATGGTAGGGAATAGCTTATAAAAAATTAAATGAGATGCAAAGCAACAGATTTTTCGTGTTTATGTGAGGGAGAAGAAATGTTTTGATATACAGTTTATTTTTATAACTAAGTGTACATACATTGCTTTGGATGGTATGGTATGAACCAACGGGAAGGTCAGAGTTCAGAAAAAATCACTTCGGATACAACTACATTAATACTATCAATTAAATCATTTTCAATGGTTTTCGACAGACGACTAAAAACAGTAGATCAAAAATTCGTTGAATTTATTATCATAATTGGAAAGTAGACCTGCAAGCTGGCGAAAATTACCTTGATTGATAGAATCCGACGTCTCATTATGACCTCCAAACGATTGTTCTTGAGTTGCTAAATAAATTACCATGTCAATTAAGCGTTTCATGATTTCCCTATTTTCTTCTACTTTTATTATGTTTCAGAATATTTTCCCGATAAGAGGAATTCAGAAAGTCTGAATGTTTTGTTTTCCCAGTAGTTGAAATTTTAATGCCGAATATGTGTGTTCCTCAGATCGCGCATGTTTTTTTAAAGATTCATTAATATGTTTTTAATCAAAATATCCTGTAGAACTCCATGGAGTTCGAGTACGTTCGTTAAACAATAAACAATGCCAGCAAATTAGTTTATTTCTGATTTCGCTGCCTGTTAGCCATTCATATTTACTGCATCAATTGATATTAAAAGCTCTATTATTATTTTCTTGATGGCCCTTGTTTATTAAATTTTTCATTACAGGTGTCGGTTTTAATTTATGAATAAATACTTTATCGTAAAAATCTAAACTGCCAAATTTTTTATCTAATAAATAGTTAACAATGTCACCATTGTTACTTACCACCACTCGCACAGTTTCACACTCACTCGATCCCGCCATTGTTTACAATGCAACAAATAACTAAATACGAATATTACGAATAGGATAAGAAATATTTAAATATGTAAGGTAAGTAGGTAGGTACCTAATCAAATTTACCCGGTACTGTATCTTGTATCTGCACAATACAACTGTGATCTAAACAGAAAACAGTGAAATCTGAATCCTTAATCATGTGACTTTGTAACACCATTCACCAATTAGGGGTTAAAGCTGAAGGGAGCGAATCGTGTAAGTTACATCACTCAAACCATGCCGATGGGCAAGGCCGTTGCATAATACAAAATAATGCATAAAACATGTGCGCCTGCAGTTAATTCCTCTTCAAGTCTGTTTTAATTAAAAATCAAAACATATATTTCCCACTACTTGATTGATGGGGTTTCGTTACTTATTAGTTTCATTACTTGTTACTTGTTAGATTAGAGATTAGCTATTACTAGATAAATAATTATATAAAAATCATAGCTGAAAAGCTAAAGAATGAAGTGCGATATTATTTTCGTATTATAGGATATACAAAATAATTAGTTTCCTACACACCTAACCTATAGGTAGGTTATAATAAATACTTAAATTAATTGGTTTTTAATAAATATTAAATACCGTGGTTCTAATACCACATAAAATTTTAAATCCCGTACAATTTAGTGGTAATTATATTAATAAAGTTTTTACTATTATAATCACGTATCACTTCAAAAGTACGGGATTTAAAATTTTATCTAGAACCAAGGTATTTAATATTTATTATTAAGTTTTAAGACAAAAATGATTAGTTCAGCAAATAGTTACTTTGCCGTTTCCGAAAAGTGACGGCCGACAGGCGCGGGTACAGGCTACAGGCAAGCCCACCTCAGACTGTCTCAGGATGGATACAATCTAGACATACATAGCAGGTCTCCCTCGCGCTATGGGCAAACAGGTAGTACCTATTACTAATTTAATTTGAGTGCGTAACGCGAAAAATTTAAATCGGAATGTGATTACTGATTAATAATATACTTTTTTTATAGTCTTACTTAAGACTTTTAAAATCTGTTATACTATTGTGTTAAAACATATTGAACATTCTACATGATACTTGAAAAATTTATTTGAATATTGTTTTTTCTTTTATATTTATACCTTAAATCGTAGGGTGGGCACTACCCACCCTGCCCACCTCGAGGAGCCGCCACTGATATCTATAGGTACTTAAATAGGTCTTAAGACTAGAGAAAATTGAAAAAAATGTATTTTGCCAGTATGTAAAAGTTTGTGAGTTGTCTATTATTACAAAATATTAATCAAATGGATATTCAATATATTCGTGAAATGTATAGTGTAATGGATAATTTAATACATACCTCAAGCCTCCAATAGCATATCCATTTACATCTCTTTTTATGTGGTCATTGGCACTTACAATTCTCAAATCCTCATATAACGTTCCCTGAACAATGGGAAAAATATTTTGTGTATTGGGATCAGCATGAGCATTCAAGCAGCGATCTAACCATCTTGTTGTTCTAGTCGCAAAATTTATTCAATTAGAAAACTATTGATCAGCATAGTTCATCAGATGATTACTATTCTTACCTATGGACTGATTCTTCTATTCTCTGTTTATCTGGATTTGTCGTTTTAACAACGTCATCTAACTGCATAATAATGTCGGCGCCAATTGCATTTTGTATTTCAATGCTATGTTCTGGTGTCAACATAACTTCTGCCTTTTGTTGGTTTAACGATTGGAACTTTACACCTTCCTCAGTTATTTCAGCTAGTTTCAACAAAGAAACCATTTGAAAACCGCCGGAATCTGTAAGTAAAGCACCATTCCAATTCATAAACTTGTGCAAACCACCTGCTTTCTTCAAGATATCAGGACCCTAGACACAATTGTAAAAATTACTTAACATAGAATTATCAAAACATCTATCTATATGTTAATTTTATACACATAATAATTATTCTATTAGGAGTACCTATAAGTTATACTTTATGTGACTGAAATGAAAGTTTAAGCGCCAAGCGCAGCGAGGCGAATTAAATTCATGCGAGACAAAAAGTAACTTATCCATCGAATGAAATACAATATTTAATTTTCAAATGATATAGGTACTTAGATATTATTCAGAAAATATGCAATATAGCAATGAACACGCAATACCTTCATAATTTATATAACATGGTGAAAAAAATACCAGCATTGGTTTGTATCAATGACGACAGTAACACAAATGACAATGTTAAGTGTCACAACAATAATATATCCAAAATATAATAACATAAAAGAAAGATTTCGCTATGGCCATAGTGATGTGTGGACTTATTCTCATTTGTAGATAGATAGATAGTTTATTTGGAAATACTAACTCCTAATTTTTACAATATACTTGTATAACGTACATATTGGGTTATTATATATAAGTGATTTAAAGATCTAGTATTATTATGGTGAATTTCATTATTGAAAACTATAAATTTACTAAAATACGATGTCCAATGATTATGTATCATTTTGCAAATAATTATCGTTGTCATATAATTAAGCCTCTGTAATGTTCTACTGATAGCCACTCTAATGTTTCAAGAATTAAAGATATTGGTGTGAGTCTGCCACATCTCAAAATAATTTTCATGGCTTGGATTTGGAGTCTTTGGAAAGATGTTATTTTATTGAGGTCAAAGACATACAATAATATAGGACAGTATTCAAGAGATGGGGTTAAATAATTGTTTTGTATACAGTTATTCGGAAATTTAAACTTGTGTTGCGACACTCTCATAAAAAAAAATTTATTTATTTCTTTCCAAATATAATTTCTTTCTATTATTATATTCAGATTTAAAGATAAATAATTATCTAGCATAAAACCCAACTATTTATTTTCTGTTAGCAACTCAATAATTGTGTTTTGTGTTCTCTATTTTTATATGAATGTCATGAACATTAATTTTATTATATTTGAAAGATGTAGTAATTATCATTCCTTTCCTTTTATCAACATTTAAATTTAATTAATTTATTTTTAAATATTTACTAATGCTACTAAGACAATTATTCATTTTATCTACTGCTACATATAAATTTAAATTCTTATCTTTTACTGATATTAGATTGTCCCAAGCGAGTCTCAAGTCAAGTCGCGAGTCCCAAGTGATTGAACCAAGCCAATACCTTACCCTTCACCCATATAGTTTTAATTTTTTGTATTTTATGGTTGACGGTTTTGCAAGATCGTCCTAGATCCAAAAATACTGCTACGTTATACATGCCTTTGTTCATATTATTTTTCTATAGTTGAATGGCCGATTCACATGAATGTTTGGATTTAAAACCAGACTGGTTAATAAACAATAAATTTTTATTGTTAAACTATTCCAACAAGTGATAATAAACTACTAACTCGAATAGTTTTTCTGCACAAGGTAGTGTATTGATTGGCCTAAACTCACTACATTTATTTGTATTAGCTATTTTTTCAATTGGTGTAACCATACTTATTTCCTCTGGAAATGCACCTGTATCCAAAGATGTATTTACAAAATGATACCAGACATGCCCAATTACTTCAAAGCTAGTTTTTATAATTTGTTATGGCATTTATATTTGAATTGTAAACTATAAATTTAGGATCATCAGCAACTCTTGTTGGAACATAGAATATCGTCTTGGAACAAAGAATATGTTAGCAATATGTTCTGTTCCTTTATGATAACTTTTTTTAAGTAGGTCTTTAATAATACATCCATATTATTATTATTGAAACGGTAACATTACAAAAACAGTAGGATTTATGGGATATACACCTTTGGATTTATTTTATAGATTCCTAAGGTACCTGCATTACATGTAATTAGAGTGGAATTGCTTAAAGATAACATATGTCACGGCTTCGACCATTTTGATTGTCTTTAGACCATCAGTGTCATGTAAATTAATTGGTATAGACAGGTTAGTTATAGATAGATAGATCAATGGGCAGCGATATTGGCCTGTGCGTATGATGACATATGTTATCTTCTACGAGTATAAGCAATTCCAGTCTACTAAAAAAACTCATTTTACATACAACTATAGAGAAATCGCAACATCTATGATACAACTATAAAAATATAAAATGCTTTTGTATCCAAGTTCTGACAAAAATATGTAAGTACCCAAGCAATGTTTTTGAACAGGACAGTTAAAACCCATCATTATATATACACATTGCTAATAAAATTTAAAGCAAAATTATAGCACAAGTACCCAGAGAATTCTGCACATCTATCCTTGTAAAAATGTCACCATTTAAAGAAAGAAATGTGAAGAAACTACTTAGGTGCTAGTTCTGGATCTGGTTGATAAGCAATTGGCATAGTTTGTCGCAGTGGTCTACTTTGGTTGACATTGGACATTTGGTTGACATTGATCATGACATTTCTTATAAATAAGAAGGGCAGTTTAAAGTATACATTTATACTTCAAACCTAATAATGTAGTAATACTGTTTACCATCTTGTAATTTATAATTCTTTTCTGATGACCACAATACATTAATGATTCATCTCCATAAAAAAATATTTATATTTTGAACATTTAAGTACTTATAGGTAAATAGGTACCTACATATTATTGCCATTTCCCTTCAGATTAAATAAAAATTACATTTAAATAATAATAATTTTTTAGGATTGATTAATTTACAATAGGTAAAAGTAGGTATTGAGTGCAAAATGGTATAAGATACTTAAGATTAAAGTAAATACAAGTCTTTAAAAAATCAAGTCATATTATTTAAAGAGAAAAATGTATTAAAGGAGCGTTAAAGTGCATAATGCATTATGTGCAATGTTATCGTTAAGAAAAGCAACTTCTGCTGTAAGAAAACATAATTTATGGATCATATATGCATGGCTCTTTAAACAGTACAAACATTTCATGTGTCTTTATACTTCCATATTAGCACTTAGCTTTTATCATTATAAATATCGTGTTCATATGAATCTTAAAAATCAGGGTAAAATTTATCTTGCCCGGCCAAATTTCGATTTAAAACAATGAAAATCCTAACTGCAATATAATTGCATGGCCAATGTTTCTTTCAACTTTCAATACAAATGAAAGATTCAGCCTTTATAGTCATGCTGGTATTTTACTACGAGTGCAGCTACTCATTAAGTACGTGTAATCTGAAATCAATTGAAATGAAAGAGTAATATATTTTTAATATCTACCTTTCCCCCCAAAAATTTGTTTGTTCTGCCCCCCACGGGGCAGAACAAACAAATAGACGCAGCCACATTCATATAATATTAAAACTATACAGCAAGTTTTCTAAACTTAAAACTAAATAATTCCATATCATAAATTATACTTACAGGTTTTGTTCCCAAATGATAGGTGTTGGCTAACATTATCTGGACACCCAATCGCTCTAACTGTTCGGGTAGGAGACCTTTTAGAGTACCCTAAAATTGATGATTGTCATGAATTGACTCATTGTAACATTTTCTTACCTGTGTTCCAACGGGCATAAACACTGGTGTATCAACTTCCCCATGTGGTAAAATCATTTTAGAAACCCTTGCTTTAGATGTGGAACATTCAGCTAAAATATTAAAAACTAGAGGCTTGCTCCTTGTACACATTCTCAATCATGGAGGCACAAAATCACAGACACAAATTATATTATATAATATATTATAATAATATTGTATTATAACAATACCAAAACTAAACATAAACACAAAACAATCATAACATAAAGTTGGGTTAGATATAGATTTAGGTTGACCACAAACCAGAGATATGGTGCCACAAACATGTGCACCGAAGATTAACAAAAACAAGGCACTGATCACAGAACATATACAAAGGTTTTGTTGTTAAGTCTCACAAAACATTAAATACGGATTAATATTTACATAGGAGCATGTGAAACGGAGTTATTTTTTAATATTATATGCTTACTCTTACCGGTAAAATGATAATCCACATATCCTTGCATTATAGGTCTGCAAACTTTTGACAGATATATATTGTAAAAAAAACTCAATAAAAAACTTTAAACACGAAAAACAATATAAATTCACACAAGAGAAGTACACAAACGTCGTAAATGGGGTCAGTATGACCGCTCCGGGATCCCTTAGCATATATATATCAAGAAACAAGAAATAATAAGGATACGCACTCATCGAAGCTCATTCTCCACCCCTATATAGGTATCTGTTTCCAGAGCGGTCGCTACTTTTAATACCGCTTTCGAAGGACGATACTTTATCTTAACGTGTTATAATTTTATATGACAAAATATTTCTTAAAGAAGTAGTTCTGCCAAATATAGAATTGATGGTTCTAGTAAATTGATTCGTCTGTCTTCTAATATTTTGTGATAAATAACAAAATTTATCAAATCCGTATTATAACAAAAAAAAAACGTAAGACCCTAAAATGTATTTGGGAACCAACTGGTCCTCCTAGGCAGATCTTACGCCATGTACATAGTCAAGGGTACCCTTGACTATGGCAAATAGAAATGAAATGATTATTTCAGACACAATCGTAGGAAACATAGTTTCAATATTAATCTTTATTTTTCATTACACACAATTCACATGAATCCATATATATATATATATATATATATATATATATATATATATATATATATATATATATATATATATATATATATATATATAGATATAGATATAGATATATATACATAGAGAAAAAGAGTCATATATATATATATATATATATATATATATATATATATATATATATATATATATATATATATATATATATATATATATATATATATATATATATATATATATATATATATATATATATATATATATATATATATATATATATATATATATATATATATATACAGTCCGGCACACGAGAGTTAAAAAACGGAAAAATCTTCCATCTTATTGTTGTCAATATATATATATATATATATATATATATATGTATATATATATATATATATATATATATATATATATATATATATATATATATATATATATATATATATATATATATATATATATATATATATATATATATATATATATATATATATATATATATATATATATATATATATATGTTTAACATTTTTATGAACCCGACTGGTCGTCCTTGGCAACCTTTTGCCATGTACACGTATCTTTATTATTTGGTTAGTGGGGTGAACCTGCGAGGTCTCCTTGACAGACCTTATGCTATGTACTATGGGATTTGAACTCGAAACACAGAGCACGCTTTTTGCTAGGCTGCCATCGCCCTTGCAAATCTGTTATGAAGTAAATATACAAATATATGAAATATATTATTTAACCTCACATGCCTCACAGTAACCTTGTTAGCAGTCGGAGAAGATCGTTGGGTTGCGTTGGGTCTGGGACAAACATAAAGTCTTTATTTCTATTATTTCTAGAGACTAGGGCCTAAGGATTCTAAGCAGGACTTGAACCAGAAACTAAACTTTATGGTTCTTGAAAATGTTCTGTCACAGCAACGAGAATTCCGGTTTCAGTATTTTTAGATGTTTTATGGTTTAAATTAGTGTTTGTTGGTTATTAGTGTTTTGTACAGTGGATCATAGAGTGGCTTTATACTAGGATATCTTGTGTCGAGTCACTGTAGTATTTTGTCACAGAAGAGAGAACTTATTTATACCAGAATGCCACAGTTTTATACTCTCTCTTCTGTGATTTTGTGGTGTTAGTTACTGACGTTAGTGACTATGACTAGGGACAGGGACCATTGACAGGGACATTCCGTTATTTTGAAAGTTGAATGTCTGTCACTGGTGTCGGTGTTAATCAAGGATTGTAGATTGTATACAATCCTTGGATGTTAATTGATCTTTTGTGATTAATTGTGAGATTTAAGAAGTGATAATGATCTAAGATAAACAAACCTGAAAAGTTGTAGCGTAGCCCTAAACCCTAAATAAGTATGAGTTCTACAACAGACTTTTCAGAAATTAAATCTGCCAGTAAAGAATTATACATTAGGGGCACCCAAAGTGCTGTCAAGAACAAAGCATATTTGCCTCAAAAATGGATACTTAGACCACTTAACATTATTGACATCAAAAAGGAGCTTGAGGAAGGTTGTGAAGATGAGAAGCAGGAAGTTACTTTAGTAAATTGTATTAATGATAATGTAAATGCCCATTCAAACTTGAGAGAAGTTACAGAAAAGACTATACCTCCTGATTTAAATGTTTCTAAGCAGAATGTCTTAATAGACATTTCAAATAAAAATAAGACAACAGATAAACTAGCATCAGAAGACAGAGTACATGCTAGTAATTATTCAAGTTCAAAGTTCAAAGGGACAGTGATGAAAGAAACAAATCTTCCCTATATTCGGAAGAATGATAGTTTTGACTTGGATTTCTCTGTTTTATGTCTATCGACACCGGTGGCAAAGAATGATGTCAATTATGCGACTCCTAGTGCAAAAAAAAATTTAAAAGTGGTAAATGAAAGCCCATTCATTGAAAAATTTGACCAATTTGTTACTCCCAAACTTAATAATATTACTTCTAAAACCCAATTCAGTTTATCGAAACGACAATCTGTGAAGACTCCAATTAATTGTTTTAACAGCGTTTCGGAAAAAAAAAACTCCATAATCAATACTAGCATTAATAAACCATTATCATCTAGGAAAATTTTACCCATAGTGTCAGAGAATAAAATTACTAACATAATCGAAGAGCATTGTGTTGAAGAATGTTCCACATCTAAAAATAGTTTCTTATTAAATAAGCCAAGCTTATCCTTTGGAGAAGATGAACACATAAATGAAGACGACCAGTGTTCTGTATTGAAGCATCATATAAAGGATGAGATTTTTGAAAAGATTAGAGTAAAGCAGGAAGAATATATAATATTAAATTTATTGGGTGTAGGCGGGAGCTCGGAAGTGTTTCAGTGTTATAGTGTAGAAAAGAAATATCATGTTGCAATCAAATGTGTATCGCTACAAAATCAATCCACAGCAAGTGGTTATATAAACGAGGTCAAGCTCTTACAGCAATTACAAAAGTGTAATAAAATAATAAAAATGTATGATTATGAAATATTAGAATCAGAGCAAAAGCTGTTAGTAGTATTGGAAAAAGGTGGTGATGATTTGTCAACATTTTTAAAAAATCTGGCTGCACAAAAGTGTCATATACCTATGTACATGCTTCTTTTTTATTGGATGGAAATGTTGCATGCAGTAAAACAAATACACTCCCATGGTGTCATACATTCAGATTTGAAGCCAGCTAATTTTATCAAGGCCGATGGTGGTTTAAAGTTGATAGACTTTGGAATTGCTTCTGCTGTACCGAATGATATGACGAGTGTTGTTAAAACTAAACAAGAGGGCTCTTGCAATTATATGAGCCCAGAAGCGTTAAATAACGATTCTTCTAGCAGTGCCAATTATAAACTACATTATAAATCAGACGTCTGGTCCTTGGGGTGCATTTTATATAAGTTTGTATACAGGAGAACACCGTTTGAGCATATTACACAGTTTTGGACAAAATTAGCAACTATAATGAATCCACAACATAATATTGATTATCCTGCTGCTGATTGGGTTTCTCCAAAAATTATAAGTACAATTAAAAAATGTTTGCAACATAATGTAAAATCAAGACCATCTGTTGATGACCTGATTGCTGAATATGAGACAGTATTTCATAATATTTAGGTACCTACCAATATACCTACTGCCGTCCTAAGTAAAAATACAGTATCTACGTT
Organism: Tetropium fuscum; assembly: GCA_964058915.1. Taxonomy (NCBI): domain Eukaryota; kingdom Metazoa; phylum Arthropoda; class Insecta; order Coleoptera; family Cerambycidae; genus Tetropium; species Tetropium fuscum. Next base: position 574,594 of record CAXKVY010018474.1, on the reverse strand, counting down.
TACATTAATTTTGGATACAACGAGTTTGAAAGTTAATATGCTTCCAAAACTTTTTTTAGGTAGTAAAAAAAATATGTTTCAATGTTATGTTTATGTTTAAAATAACCACAAAATTATAATTAAATTAAAAAAACATCAATTTTCCCTTTTTTTATGTAAAAGTGCAGATACTAGGAAGTAGTAAACACTTTTTAGCCAATTTTACTTAGCATAAACACCACAAGTGGCTGAATTGTGCAGGTGCTGTGTACTTACTTAGGAAAGCATAATATTATTTCTATATCGGTTTTGTAAAAGCAATTCTATTTGTAAACTTAAATATGTTTTTTGTAAAAGAAACATATAAATAATTATGTAAAAAATTTATTACAATATATGAAGTTATTAACTAAAAATATACTTAAGTAAATATTTAGGTATACATGCAGCAAGTATTATAACAATGAAATATGTATTATTTAAGTAATTTAAAAAGAGAATCTAAATAAAGCAGCAAAAAAGAAAAGTAGATATAAGGAATAGTACAAACATTATGTAATAATTATCATTTTCATGCAAAGTCCAAAAATCCAGTCTATTTGCTGGCCTTTTTGATACTCCATTTGGCAATATATTTTATTAAGGTAATTTAATTTAATTTTTTTAAATTTTATTTTGCACTTATTCCATTTCAAAAATTTCATCACTGAAATTCTGTTCATTTATATTTCAATAAATAAGACCCCCTATTCGCAATAATCTGTGTCACATCGGAGAGATAGGGATGTGGTTCAATTTTTTTTTAATTTGAGATGCAAAATCTGGCCTTTTATAAAAAGAGAGTTGCATTTCTTTTAAAAATATGAACAGCTGTCACAAAATTGTTAAAACCATAAGTCTTTTCTGATTTTTTAAATGAGTTCCACCTGGTCGTGGAAACTGTCAGCGGATATGAGTGTGACCAGGCTCTAAATATTTAAATGTAATATCTTTAGCAGCCACTTTATCTAGATTAAGGACATACTAAAAATGAAAATAATGACCAGTTTTTGTCTTGGCCTGAGCAATTATGTAGCCAAATAATAAAATGCTCAATGTTCTTATATGGTGAAGAAAGAAAACACAAAAAGCGGCACATGTTGTTACTAAGGAAAACATCGCATCTCTGCACAATATTTAACAAGAAGCTCGCTTCCGCTGCGAGGTCGCAAGTAGATACTAGGTTTTTACTAAGTATCTAGTAGTTGCTGTGTTCTTGCTAAGTTACGGCCTATGATTTTGTAGATGCTAGGAACAAATTTCGGCAAAAAAAAATTGATTTTTTTTTATTAAAAAATAGGTAATATAAATAGAATTGAACCTATTCCCGCCCATATCTCCATTTTATTTCTTTTTTGCCTTTGCGGGGTTTAGGCCTGGGACGGCAGTATAATAAGACCAAATATTTTTTACTAGAATGTCTTTGGTCCACTTTTTATACCGTGCCTGGTGTACAAAGTGCATATGTATTGCATATTCAGCTTGATTTGATTACACTATCGAATTGATTTTTATTTCTTACAATAATAATATTTTGAAATCAAAAGTACAAGTAAAACATGTTCTATGTCCACAGTAGTGGGTGTAGAATGGGTCTTTGAGACAAAACCAAGATTAATAACTATTAATACTGTGTATTTTATATTTATAAGAAAAATTCTGTGAATTTTTTACTTTTGTATACATAACTATATGCTCCTATGATTTGTATTTATACTATATGGGAAGATTTTATTTATATATTTACATTAGTACCTACCTATTTAATTATATTAAATTTAATTTAATCAGATAGGTTAATCAAATAAGTATGTAACTTATTTATAACCCAACTTCTGAAGAGGTTTTAAATTTTTATATTATAAAACATGTTTTTCTCGTGTGTTAATAATGGCCCAATATTAATAATATTTAATTATTAATGCATAGTTCCAAAACTAGAAATTGTTTTCATGGTAAATATATAGGTAGTCTTATACAATAACATGAACCGATGCAAGAGAGAGGAGTGCAATAATTTGAGAGAACATTAATGTTTTATTTATTTATTATTTCAGAATGATGTTACTTTATACATAATATAAATTCTTAGTCTTACCAATCAACGGTCTTACATAATATGTGTAAGTATACCTATGTTTGAACTTCTCTAATTTTTGAAAATGTTTATACCCTCTACTTAACAATATAAACCTGTAAAATCATCCATTTCATTTAATTTCTTCAACATTTTCTGTTGTTGATATTCTATATTATTTATATGTAACTCTAAATTCTAATAATGAATAATTTGAATAATTGTATCATCTGTTAGGTAAATAATTATAATTGTCATTGATTAAATCAACATTTAATTATAAACTATAGAAATAAATGATATTGTTTTACCAATAAGTACTACCTTTAGTAATGTTTGAGATCCCTGCCCTCACCACATAATAATAGATACATATATTATTATAGGTATATTACCAATGTATATATTCTCACATTATACATCCCTTGGCAAATCTGCAGATCATTAAAATATAAACCGCTTGACCATGTCAAACAAATTTAATTTGGAAAAACTAAATTTGAATAAATGGTATGAAACTAAACCTTTACGGTTATAGGATTCTGCTACAACTTCAATTGGAAGTCGTTTTGAAAACTGTAACAGGTTGGTAGATAGGCAGTACTCTAATAACCCTTATAGCTATTCCATGCATCTGTTATGATATGCTGTAGTCATAGCAGCCATAGAATATAGGGTATTCATATGATATTAAGGAAATTATGATGTGTAGCAGTGTTTCTTTATCGATGGTATCTTATTTATAAACACTGCATAGACATGTGACCGTGACTTGATGGCACCCCTACAATACATATAGGTAGATATCGGTAAGTACCGCGTAACTATAAATTTTTTATATCTTGCATTGTTTAATGTTTTTTCCAATTATGTTTTTACTTTTTAATGTTTTTTACTTTTTTTAATTTGCTTGCATGGTTTATATATGGGTGTGTAATATGAATTTAATTTCTTTATTTCCCAAAAAAACATACATAGGTAGGTACATGTTTCACAGGCACAGTAAGATAATGGTCAAATTTACATTTTACATATGAAGTACGAAAAGTCTTACGAAAAGAACAAAAGAAGCGAAAATAGAAAAATATCAATAACAGAGCTTATTTATTATATTTTACCCTTATACTTATAATATTTACTAATTATTATATAAATTATTCATTGTATTGATTTATTATCTTAACACTGTACCCACTGCTAATGTGTGACATGTGTAAATACTGCTGGATATTTGGTACCAATAAATTATCTTATCTTATACAATAGATATACAGAGTCATATTCAACAGATATACATACAGAGTATACAGAATACAGGTAATTTAAAATATATTTATAATATATATTTAACAACAAAGTATTTTATGATATATTTAGATGCGGAACAAATATAAATAATTTTGTGACCTTTGCTGCTGTAAGTTAAGTAAGTAACACTACCCAAACAAGGAGACTGACTGAGCTTAAAATGATGGAGAATGATCATGATTATAAAGTGCCTATTTATATTTTGTGGAGACAATTTTTTTTGTATGTTTGAAATTCATAGGAGATATAATAAATCCAAAGCTCTGCTGGCCCAAGAGTCAACAAATAACAGCAAAACTCAAGCTATGCCAGGTACAAAAGTTGCCTGTCTGAGCATAACCGGAGCTATGCGAACAACACCAACGAGAGCAATGGAGATAATGCTGTGTCTTTCGCTAGATCTATATCTAGAAGAAGTAGCTTTGACTACCATGACTCGCCTCGAATCCGTTGGCATACTACCAAACGCAAGCTGTGGCCAAAGCAGACTGTGCACTGAGGCTGTCAAAAAGATACCCCTTTTACAGGCATGTGCAGATGGTAGTCCGCCTCGGCTTGTCATTGATAAACTTTACACCATACATACTACTAGAGGAGATGAGGCCGGCGTTGAAGGTGTAAACTATGTCCTCACAGACGGAACAAAGAAAAAGGAAGGAGCAGGCTGTGGTATATATTCCAGAAATCTGCGACTCCGATGCAACTGGACTATAAATAAAAATGCCAGTGTAGTACAAACAGAACTCGCTGGTATAACCATAGCCGCACAAGAGATTGCTCGCAGAGAAATAACTGGCAAGACAATAAGAATCTGCACAGATAGTAGACAATCACTACTGGCCCTGAAAAATTATAAAATAACTCAAGGGTCAACATGGGAATGTCACCAAGCACTTGTGAGAGCATGTCAGATGAATAACATCTGCCTGTGCTGGGTCAAAGGTCACAATGCAACGGCAATATAGAAGCTGACAAACTGGCCAAGAAGGCAACCAGCCTGAGAATCCTTGGGCCTGGTCCTTAAAGTACACTACCAGTTGCAGCCAAATTCCAATTATTAAAGGAAAGCACCCATAAGAAATTTGAGACGTTATGGGATGAAAGAAGTAGCTGTCAGTTGGCCAGAAATCTCTTGAGATATCCCAGCGAAGAGAAGAAGGAACTATCTGGCAATGTCTAGGGGTAAACTGCGATTTGTTACAGGAATCCTAACCGGACACTACCGGGTAAGAAAGCACCTCTATAACATGAGACAAAGTGACACACCCATCTGCAGAGGATGTGAACAAGAAGATGAAACGATCGAGCATGTACTTTGTGAATGTCCCTCCATCGACCAGAGAATCCATATTGGGGGAACGGTGGCCTTCTATGGCCAATTTGAGGCAAATGCCCCTGGGCAACATCATCACCTTTTGTACAACATTAGCCTGGTCGATGGCCTAGGGAGACATTTCCCCCACGGAGCAAGCACAAGGGGCCCAAGGGGGCCTAAGTGCAGCGGATATCTGACACGCACTCCGGACAAATTTCAGGTTTCAGATTCCAAAGCAATTATTGCTTTTCTCACAAAAACGGTTTTATCTGTGACAGCCAGTTAACACGAGGGTCACGGTCTAGAAGAGCCTGCTGCCGTTTGAAACATTTTGTATGGGATATCGGCTGTTGTCCATTTTGTATAGTTTTTCTAACCATCCAAATAGGATGTTGTTTCAATGATCTGTTTTTTGTAGTGTTTAATAATTTTATTATTTAATATGGTTTTTTTCATTTAATCCACTTGTCTCAATATATGATCTACATATTCGTTACATTTCTTGTTTTTAAAATAACGAAAGTTATAAATTGATTCAAAATGTTTTTTAACACACAAATAAGTACCTGCTGTACTTATTTGTCCCCACAGATATGCATTATTTGTAATTCTACGATATTTAAGTCTGCTTGTAAAGTGACGCCATTGTAGGGTGATTTTACAGAACTTAATATTAAAATATATAAATTAATATATAATAAATATATAAATTAATATAAAAAAAGAACGCACTGCCTTATTTGTTTTCAAAATTTATTTTGTACAAATAGATAGTTGAAAGGGAAATAAAGTACATATATCGGCGACACGTGGGTATGGGTCAATAATAATATATTTTGATCGATTATCATTTATGTTATATATGCATTTTTTAAATCAAATATCTATTTAGGGATTAGATTAAATTGGCGGGGGATTAAATTTTAGGACATATTTTTTCAGAGCTTCAAACTATGACCCCTAAATTATAACATTATTAATCCAGCTTGTGCACATCCAAACTAATTATAACATAGACCTTTGTGCACCCCAAGAACACTAGAGACAGGACACATAACTCGATCACCTGATTTTGTCAATCAAATAAGTGTGTGCCGTCATTGCTACTAATAAAGTACTATTTTCTAGTCCGTTCACTGATGGACAGTAAACGTCAAATTGAAAATAAACAATGGAAACCTGGCAATAACTTCCTTTCGTCACTAGAGAAAAGAGTTAACGTGAAGGGATTTTTCATCCCTAGACACGGAATTAACTTTTCATTGGAGACATATGATCCTACCAGGGAGCAGAAACAATATAATAACAAAGAAAAGCAGGTATTAACCTACTGGACGCATTCCGGTCATATGGAAAATTGAATTTTCCATATAACCGCGAATTTATATTAGGTTTCAGTACTAATGATACTATATATTTAGCAGGTACACTACTTTAGCCCAATTATATTAGCATAATTAGTAATAATGTTTTGCCATTTGGGGATTATACCCGCCAAAGTAAAACGTTTTAAAACTAATAAAGTTATAAACTGTAACGTGGTCGCTTCAACCCCAAATGTGCACTCTGGCATTTTTTTGTGTTTTTATTGAAAACGGTCGTTCTCCCAGAAAATTTAACACCAACTAAAAATATTCTTTATGCAATTTGCTACCAATAAGTTTCTATACTCGATTCCGATTGGTCCAGTAGTGTTTGCGAGCTATGAGTAATCAAATAGAGGGGTTGCAGGTAGCTCAATGTGTGCTTAGGATTATCTTAATATAAGCAATTAATTCTATGATTACAGTACATATGATTAAATTTTTTATCTGTCAATACAATACAATCTGTCAAGTCCTTAGTACTTGTATATTTTAAAATTTCTTTCAGAAAGAGCATGACTTATGCCAGATTTCCTTGCCTTTGTAATCCAGAAACGCACTTATGCTATTATAAGAGGCAAGTGTGACCTATAGTCCTAAAAAAATAATTCTGTTTTTTCTATAAGTATTATTACAAATTTGCTCAATTAATACACTATTACACTCCCAATACTTCATAGATTAATGTATTACCTTTGGAAATATATGGAATAAAAACAAAAATTTTCAGGTCATGACAATATTCCACCTACACCCTAATATTTTAATTGCCACACGGGCCCTAAGTTCATTGTACTTGCACTTGCAATGAGCACTAACCGCCGCCCTAACAAAGCACCAAGTATACGAGATTCAACAAAGCATGTAGCAGTCATATGGCGGTGCAGCGGTTCAAGCCCCGCTTTCCAAACCAGGGTTGGATACATCAGGAAGAACTTTTTTAATAAGGTAGGCAGCACAACATACATGCCATGGAGGTTGGCGCTGTAAACGCCATCCGGTAGTAACTGAATTAATTTAGTAGGTAGCTACTGCGGTTGATAATTTATGGGTTATGATGGAGATGGACACAGAAATGTGAAAGCGGATGTGACTTTCACATTTCTGTCTCCATTTCCCGAAATTTTCCCTCATATCGCCGTACTAGATGTTTACATATCAAAAATTGTTTACTTTCAACTGCTCGCTACTGTACATATGAGACTCGTGAGGTACCTAAGGTACACATTTTCTCCCATTTCAATTTGTACAATAAAATGTCTGAAAATGAAAGAATAATGGCTGGTTCATGATGGATGTTAATTTATTCCGGTAACTTATGCCGTTAACTTATTGGCCATGTAATTTTATATCCATTACAGTCAGTACACTGTAGTAGCTTATAAAATTTTAATTTTAAAAACAATAACCAATATTGGAAAACAAAAAACCACATAAAAGCAAAAGCAGCTGACAGAGTGCTACAGATCGTGTGTGTGATCTGTGCGGAGTGCCAAATGACAGATAACAGCTGGGTGTCTCCGCCTAGATGAAATAACGTGACTGGTCGAACTTATTCCGTATGATGTAAGAAATAAAATATCGCCAGCTATTAAGTTGACGGCATAAGTTAACATTTTATTCCATGCATCGTGAACCAACATATTGATTTGCATTGGTTCAATTTTAACGGCTACAGCATAAGTTTAAGTTAACATTCATCATGAACCAGCCTTAAAGGAAAATTATCTAATTAATACTCTCACTTTAATGTAAAAAAAATATATATTATATTTATTACGTACAATATATCTTATAAAACAAGTTGGATGGGAATCATATTAAACACATTTTACATCGAGATATAAGTATATTATTCTTTTAGATGAATTTTTTTTTATACAATAAACATAGATACTAGAAAGTACAACATAACATAATAAGAAAATCACAATCATAATGAAGCATGTCTTACATGGAAAAGTGAACAACACTTAAAATATTATTGTATAACATTAACCATTTTGTGCCGACAAGCACATATTCAGTAATAAAAATAATGGAACTATTTAGAAAAAAATACTCTTAATACAACATTGTATAAAAACCAATATTAAATTAATAATAAATATTTACATTATACAGTTTATACCAAATTATCCAAACTCTCTAGAGAGTTGCTGGTCAGTCTTGAAGTATTTTCACTCTGTATTGTATTTTTACTCTCTACAATTTCAGTTCTCCTTTTTGGGGGCAGTCTTAAACGCAGAGAATACCAAAACTTATCATCATTCTTACGTTCCCAGAAAATCACACCAATCGAACGAGAAAGAGAAGTCAAAGTTTCACCCTGAGAGTTTTTTATTTCATTCTGAGATTTCGGTAGTTCCTTAAGAGACACACAAACTAATTTCGGTCCTAAAGATTGTAACTGTTTTAGGGCCTGCAGAATCACATTTGTATCCCAATTTTCATTCACAGCTGCTGGGGAAAATACTGCAACAATTCTGCGACATTTCTGGGCCTCCATTTGCAAGCTTGAATACCCTAAAAATATATATTTAATTAGTAATATATCTATTTAGCTATCTATATATCTATGTATCGTATTCCACTATAAAAATTATGTTACAGAACTGGATGTATAATGATGTACAATCTTGGAGATCTTAGGACATGTAGGTTAGTCCTCACGGTCCAAAGAGTTACATTTAGAATTTTACGTAATTAAACAATAATAAAAGGAATATTTCCTAATAATATATAAGAATATCTCTACTCCTCATTCTAACCGCAATGCATGGTTAGCCCAAAAGTAAGTGACTCGTAGGGACATATGTGCGCCCAGGATCGGCTTAGGTTGGTAAATTTTAACCACCATTCAGTGCAGGAATGAGCAATACCTGGAAAACCTCATTAGCTGGTTTTTGGGGATGAATAATTGAAAATTTATTTCGCACCAGTAGGTACCTACTTATGGGGAATTGAACCAACACTGCGGCTAGGTTAAATCTAGCCGCAGAGCTAGCCCGCTAAACCGCTCCACCACTGTGGCCATATATGTACGTAAGTATAATTATGTTTAAAAATAATTATTTATAATTTTCTTTTCTGATTGAGTGTTTTGCCACCATAAATATAAAAATATTAAATAAAGAACCTTTGGTTGGTTGGTTGGAACCAATGCATATAAAAAAAATATTTTTAACAAATGGATGTACACGCCGGCAACACACCAACAAATTTTTTATTGTTTATGGTTATTTTTTATAGATACTTTGATACTTATAGCCAAGCTGTGGAAACATACATTTCACAGTGGTAAGTACAGAATCACTATAGAAACCTATTAATACCTAGGCGATAGCAAAAAATATTTATAAGGTATTATTAAGATTTTTGTAAAAGTTTTCGTATTCTGTTTATTTATGTATTTATTCTGTATTCTGTTTTCGTATTTTTGTAAAAGACGTATTCTGTTTATTTATTATTATTAATAACACATTATTAATTATTATTGCTACAATTATTTCTAATGCATATATATTATTACATACTCCTAATTATGAATTATTGTTGACATTGGAATTTTGGTATTAACTTCAACGACAACTATCGTCGTAACTTGTTATGCGTCAAAGTGAATCTTTATGTGTATATATATCTTAAATAGTTAAATTTAAAATCTAACCTATGTGGTATGTTACATTAAATTATTTATTGTAAATTAAATTATTATTAAATTATTCTCTGGGTTCCATAAAAAAAGGGTGTGTCTACCGAACCGGGCAGTGTGATCTGGTGCCACTGCACCAGAATATGGATTCCTAAGAAATATGGATGCGAAAATTTTCTAAAATATCGTTGACATCATTTGTTACATCGAAATCTAAGCATATAGGAGGCAGCAATAAAAATAATGTTATTGTACTTGATTGAAGTACAATACCATTACAATACATTAACGTATGTGTTGATATTGTACTAGATATGTGTAGCTAATGACAATAATAGGTAATTAAGAAAATTTTAGGCCAACATAAGTATTAATAGGTTAACCTATAATATGGAAGCATACAAAATGGAGCATTAACGTTGGCATGACAACCTATGTATTTCTTCGAAAATTTTCTCCTGTTCGGGTACCCACAGAATTTAGTTGAAGACCGTTAAGAAAATGTGTAGTGCCTGGATGCAAAGACAATTAGTGAGATATATTAATTTCCCAAAAATGATGTGGAACTTTTTGACAAATGGGTTAAATATGTGCAAAGTCCCATTCTGAACAAAAGTATTGAACAGATCTGTAAATCTTATGTCATATGCGATTTATATTTTTCAAATTACGATCGAGTACCAGGAACAAAAAGGGGTTTGAGGAAAACCGCTTTTTCTACGAAACGTTTGCCACTGCCTCTTTTACAGTCGGGTGTGTGATTTTTTTTTATTAGATATAGTGCACATAGTGTAGCGTTTACAATAATTTCTATAATACACTGAATTTATTTTCAATTGTGGTTTCAATTAAATTAGTGCTGCTAAAAGTGGTTTTAACTGGACAACAGATGGCCCCAATAACGCTTGTTGTATTCACCGCTTGAAGCATAAACAAAGAACAAATCTTATCAATGTATTTATTGATGGTTGCATAGAAAAGATCATTTTAAAGTAATGTATTGCAGATGCCATTATATTGTAGGTGTTATGTGGGGGTACCTATCATGGAAGGTACCTACAATTCATCAACACATTGTCTTACAATAATGAGTATAAAGTTACAGAATATAGATGCTTAAAGCATAGCATATACAAAAAAATCAGCCGGCTAACTGAAGCTATGTACCAACCTGAAGTGCACTCATTTAATCTTATGCAATTTGCTAGTCCTCTCAAACTGAGAAGGATAGCATGAAAATTGAAAAAAAAATAGAAGTACTTACACATATTTGCATTGGGAGGAAGTTCCCGGGAAATGCAGTTGTACTTAAAATTACTTTCCAAAGTAAATAATAGTACGCCCAGAGCAATTTCTGAGTCTTTGGGAGAGTAAACAATTAGGACGTCATTAGATTTTCCGTCGCTTTCTTCTAACGGATTAAAAGAATCCTTGATGTGGACTTGAAGTTTCAACCCATATTGGAGATAGAGAATAACAATAGCTAGACCAGCAAATAATATTGCTGACATAAGTAAGATCAGTTTTCCCACTGGCACAGGGTTCGGATTGATGTAATTTACCGCATCAACTGAAACAAATATATAAATGTATTATTAAACAAAGAATAGCTGTATTGTATCCGTACTACTGGATAGGGCTGGAACCTTTGATGTAACTGTAACACTCGGAGTAGTTTCCACAAACACCAAAACACTTTCACTTCGCTCGACGCGCGTTTCGCATCATCCGGAGACGATCAAAACTCAGTTTTAATCGTCTCCGGATGATGCCAACTTGGTTGGCGAAACGCGCGTCGAGCGAAGTGAAAGTGTTTTGGTGTTTGTGGAAACTACTCCGAGTGTATTGTATCCGTAATAAAAATAATACCTAATTAGTATAATAATATAGCCACCTCTTTAAGTATGATTTATGCTACTGAAGGCTATTTGTATTTGAGTAACCTATGTAAGGATTACATTTTTTTAAAATTTTCATTCCACTAAACATGTAGATATCTCACCTTTTTCTGGTAGAATTATTAATAACGTTATGGGAATGTTTATGTTGTTTAACTATTATACAACTTTAAGTGGTAATATTTATAATTACAACACATTACGACAATAAAACTACTCCGACTGTATTGTATCCGTAATAAAAATAATACCTAATTAGTATAATAATATAGCCACCTCTTTAAGTATGATTTATGCTACTGAAGGCTATTTGTATTTGAGTAACCTATGTAACGATTACATTTTTTTAAAATTTTCATTCCGCTAAACATGTAGATATCTCACCTTTTTCTCGTACAGACACTATCCGGTCGATTGTGTTTCCTGGTTTACTTATTATGCATACGTAATCACCAAAGTCTTCCCTTCTTATTTTTGGAATCATCAGATACGTACCAAATGTTTGACCATCTTCCCTGGAAATTAGAAACTTATATTAATAACAAAATTAAAATTAAAATATTATTGTAATTTAAAATTTTTATATTATTTTCTTATGCTCCAGTACCTTCATGTTTTGCTCTACCTATCTATGTATGTATTTTAAGCATGTAGAAAATTGTGGAAAGAAAAAAAGTTTTCCTTTTCTTTTTAAAAATTTGATTTCTGAATGTGATATGAAAGGAAGGGGGGACAGAAAATAATAAAAAAGTTATAGATTTTAGGTGAATCGTTAATCATTATCAATCAGTCAGCATCAAATAGTTCATTCAGTCTGGTGGGAGGAAACAAATCGTCTTATTTTTCGTCCTGTTGAGGATCATATTCATATCGTCACACAGTGACGATACTTGACACAGGTCAGGAACAACAATTTCCGGCCCAAACTAAAATTAATTCAATTTTTGTTACAGATAATAAACCGATAAAACAGTGAAACAGATAAATAAAACATGGTCATTAGAGGGTATAAACCATATTTCTCTAAGGGCAAGAGGCCACGATACCTATAATTGTCTTATTAGAATTTTCCAGCCCTGGACGCACATATGTGTTTAATCGAATAGCTGTGGATTTTCAGTGTTTTATTGACAGTGATTTTGTTGTTTTTTGAGCTTCAATTTAACGAAGCAGCCACAGATAGTTGAGTTTTGTTTACTGTGTGATATGTGACTCTGTAATATGGGTCTCAGTGAAAATTGCAGCTGCAATTAGCTGCGACTGCAACCATTTGGCGTCCGAGACAACTTTTTTTTTAATGTTTCAGTTTGGCCGATTTTTTGGTTAGTTTTACTGTACTAAAAACAAGAATGTATATTATTCTCATTACTCATTAAAAAACGGCTTTCATCGAGTTAACGTCCAGTCAATCATAGACTCCAGTAGTTTCGTTTCAAATTAAAATAAATGTTTTCTTCTGTTTCCTTTTATCTTTAACTAATTAAGAATTAATTGAGAAGCGATTTTTAATCTACATGTTTAGGCTTCACTTAATAAATGTCCATACACATACACAATGGAAAGCATCCAGCGTAGTTTAGCTAGAACTCCGGATTTAGATAATCTCAATATAGTTTTCCTGAAATCGTTACACGTAAATATTATGATGTAGGACGCGAATATAATAACTTGAAACATCAATTTTTTTTTTGATATTTAGCAGATTACAAAGAAACTTAGGTACTGGATATGAATTTACTATAAATATCGATAATCGAGATTAACTTCTGACAGGTCGGCACAGGTATGTACTTATAGGCGTTGCGTGAGAAATTATAAAGAGGTGTAACGCTTATGGCGAAATGCTTGTCAAATTCTGGATTCGAGATATATTAGCTATTATTGGCATCTAATGTTAAGAAGCCTTGTAAGCTACATAGCAGATAGGTTATGCAAAAGAATAATAATAAAATAACAATAGATAGGTTATGCGACCGTGTAGAAATATTGACACGTTTTGCGTTTTTGCGGGAAATTATATATTTAGGTAAGTAGGTATAGAATTATTAATAACGTTATGGGAATGTTTATGTTGTTTAACTATTATACAACTTTAAGTGGTAATATTTATAATTACAACACATTACGACAATGTTTAGCAACATATTTACATGTGTGAAAGATTGAGGTTAAACAAAACTTTTTGTGCCAATGATGAAATATCTGAAGTGTTCATATGATGGCATCCGGTGCCATCATAGGAACATAGTTATATCGTTAATTCAACCTACATATAAAATTCATTTTCTTATTTGTTATTACATATAAGGCTGATACCACAAAATCCAAACGCCAACAATGGAACGAGGAAGATATGGAAGCAGCTCACAGCTGCTGATGTGAGGCAAAAAAAAACATTGGCTGGAAGTTGGCCTCCAAAACGTTTAACGAGCCATCGTCAACACTGCGGCGAAGATTTCGGATTAACAAAGGAAGCGAAAAAGGTTATTTAGGTGGGCGGAAACCAATTTTCTCAAAGCAATTAGAAGCAGCATTGATAAGTCACCTAAAATGGAAGGAGAAAAAATGGAGCAGAGTTTTTTTGGCCTTAAACGTCTAGCATTCCAACTTGCGCGCAAAATGAATATTCACCATACCCTTAGTGAAAATACGGAGATGGCAGGTTGGAAGTGGGTACGAGGATTCCTAAAGCGAAGTCCGAGTATTTCGCTTAGAACGCCAGAAAATACATCAATGGCTAGGGCTCAAGCTTTTAATAAAAACAATATTGCCCGATATTTTGACAATTTATTAAAAGTGATGGATGAATACAATTTCTTGCCCGAAAATGTTTATAATGTCGATGAATCATCACTCAACACGGTACAGTCAAGAACAGCAAAAATATTTGCATGCGAAAGGCCGTAAGCAATTGGAAATGATAAGCAGTGCAGAATGAATGTAGTCGGAACGTTTATTC